>ML110682.1:111733-139506 GCA_003697995.1 Taxidea taxus jeffersonii | reverse complement strand
AAATGAGTTTCTTGTAGGCAGCATATGGATGGGTTTTGTTTTTTTATCCATTCTGAAACCCTGTGTCTTTTGATTGGGGCATTTAGCCCATTTACATTCAGGGTAACTATTGAGAGATATGAATTTAGTGCCATTGTATTGCCTGTATGGTGATTGTTACTGTATATTGTCTCTATTCCTTTCTGATAATACTTTTAGGGTCTCTCTTTGCTTAGAGGGCCCCTTTCAATATTTCCTGTAGAGCTGGTTTGGTGTTTACAAATTCTTTCAGTTTTTGTTCGTCCTGAACGCTTTTTATCTCTCCTTCTATTTTCAATGATAATCTAGCTGGATAAAGTATTCTTGGCTGCATGTTTTTCATGTTTAGTGCTCTGAATATATCATGCTAGTTCTTTCTTGCCTGCTAGGTCTCTGTGGATAAGTCTGCTGCCAATCTAATATTTTTACCATTGTATGTTACAGACTTCTTGTCCCGTGCTGCTTTCAGGATTTTCTCTTTGTCGCTAAGACTTGTAAATTTTACTATTAGATGGTGGGGTGTGGACCGATTCCTATTGATTTTGAGGGGTGTTCTCTGCACCTCCTGGATTTTGATGCTTGTTCCCCTTGCTATATTAGGGAAATTCTCTACAATAATCCTCTCCAGTATACCTTCTGCTCCTATTTCTCTTTCTTCTTCTTCTGGAATCCCAATTATTCTAATGTTGTTTTGTCTTATGGCATCACTTATCTCTCAAATTCTCCCCTCGTGGTCCAGTAGTTGTTTGTCTCTCTTTTGCTCAGCTTCTTTATTCTCTGTCATTTGGTCTTCTATATCACTAATTCTTTCTTCTGCCTCATTTATCCTAGCAGTAAGAGCCTCCATTTTTGATTGCACCTCATTAATAGCTTTTTTTATTTCAACTTGATTAGATTTTAGTTCTTTTATTTCTCCAGAAAGGGCTTTTATTTCTCCTGACAGGGTTTCTCTAATATCTTCCATGCCTTTTTCGAGCCCGGCTAGAACCTTGAGAATCGTCGTCCTGAATTCCAGATCTGACATATTACCAATGTCTGTATTGATTAGGTCCCTAGCCTTTGGTCCTGTCTCCTGCTCTTTTTTTTGTGGTGAGTTTTTCCACCTTGTCATTTTGTCCAGATAAGAATCCGCTGTTCTCCTTGTTAAGTGAACTTGGTCTTGGCTGGATTTCTTTGATCTTCTGGGGGAGGGGCCTGTTGTAGTGATTCTCAAGTGTCTCTGCCCCAGGCGGAATTGCACTGCCCTTACCAGGGGCCGGGCTAAGTAATCCTCTCAGGTTCATTTTCAGGAGCTTTTGTTCCCTGAACGCTTTCCGTAGAGTTCCGGAGGACGGGAATGAAAATGGAGGCCTCCCAATCTCCGGTTCAGAGGAGCCGAGAGCTCGGGGCCCCAGTCTTCAGTGCGCCTTCAGAGAAAAGCGTTTAATCACTCCTGTCTCCCCAGCCTCAGGCCGCGCTCGGAGACCGCACTCGGAGACCGCGCTCGGAGAAAATCGTGCATAATCAGTCCCGTCTCACTGGCTTCTGGGAGCGCTCCGAGCTCACCCAGCCTGTGACCAAGCATCTCTGTCTCTGGCAGAGTCCCACCTGGAGTCTCTGATCCCCGTAGATCCCTGAGCTCTCCCGGGTCGGAGTCTCCCTGGATCTTGTGGGGACCCCTCGCACAGACCACCGGCCCGTGCCACAGACCACTAGGAAATCTCGGCTCTGTCTCCGCAGCCGACTTCCCCGCTCTAATACCTGTGAGCTCTGCGACACTCAGACACCCCCGATCCTTCTGTGACCCCGCAGGACCTGAGTCCACGCTGTCCCCGTGAGGTCTTCACCCCAGTTTAGCCTCTGGAGCGATGTCCCTCCGTGGAGCAGACTTTTAAAAGTCCTGATTTTGTGCTCCACCTCTTGCCGGGAGCCGGCCCCTCCCCCTGGGGTCTATCTTCCCATCGCGTTGGATTCACTTCTCTGCTGGTCCTACCTTTTAGAAAGTGGTCGATTTTCTGTTTCTAGAATTGTTGTTTTTCTTCTCTTCGATCTCCTGTTGGATTCGTAGGTGTTCGGAATGGTTTGATAGGCTATCTAGCTGATCTCCTGCTGGCTGATGTCGTCTCAGCCTGCTACTTCTCCGCCATCTTGACTCCTCCCCCAGGTTTTTTTTTTTTTTATTAAATAATGTCAACAGTAATAAAAGATGAAAAGCTATGCCAATTAAATCATGGTGCATCTATATTGTGGAGTGTGGTAGTTATTAAAAAAAACATGTAAAAGAAAATAAAATGGGGAAAATTAAGGATGCGTTAATTGAAAAGAAATCCTACAAAAGATGATATGTAGTATACATACATACATACATATACGGCATGGTACCGATATTTTAAAATTCTGCATGCAGTTACCTCGATGGTATAGCATACTGTAAACAGTATTCTATGTGATAGGATTATGTGTTACTTGTAGGATATTTGTCACTCTAAGCTTTCTATTTACATAATAAAATAAGAGTAAATGAGTGTTGAATGAGGGTTTCAGGTACCCACATATGAGGAAAGCGCATGAATTCTATTGTATGAATTTCATGCCATATTTTCAGTGTGCTCAGATGCTTCTTTATCTCCCTTTCTGATCCTAGGTATGTATTGAGGTTGACAGATAAATTACCACCAAATAGCTCTACTATTACTCTTGGGTGATTGTACGTTGAGTCGCTCTCTTGACATTTTCTATTGCTCCTCTGTATTTCAATAGATATGCCAATTATAATACAACCTTTATTACTATCCATCATTTGATAAGCTGAATATTTTAGATATGAAATTTATTAAGTGTCTCAAACTTAATGGCCTCAGGAACCAAGGAGGTTATGCAAAGTAAGTAAAGCAGATTAGCCATCAGCCAGGTGCAAGGGGAGCAGCTACTCACCATTAGCTAACTGATAATTGGCCAAAAGCAACATGGGCCTCGTGAGGTCAACTCCAGTGATTTTTAAGAGAAACTAGAAATCTAATTTTTAAAGCTATCTCTCTATATTTATATCCTGGCTATTAAATCAAATATTTAAGAAGTTTACAGGCCACAGGAACATAACTGTAAGTTGCATTTGTCCAGCAAACAATTTGCAATTTCTGATGTTCAGACACATCAACATGTCAAGTTTGAGAGAATTACAAGTAAAGAATTCTAATATAAATACCAATAATGTTGAAATATATAATCAATCCACTTATTTTTGTCAAGGTTTTTTTTTTAATAAGTTCTATGCCTAACATGGGGCTTGAACTCATGACCCTGAGATCAAGAGTCACATGCTCTGTTGTCTGAACCAGCCAGGTGCCCCTCAATCCACTTAGTAAAGAAACATCTAGGTATAATGTGACTGCCAGTTGTCAAGGTGAATGAGATAACAAACAAGTAAGCCACTATTTTTCAGTTTTATACCCAGGTTTTTAAGTGAATCACTTTCATTTTCTTACATATGTCCTTTGTACAGGAGCAATGTTAGAATCTGCAAATCTTAATGTCTATAATTTCTTACTTCCAAAAATAAATGGGCATTCTAAAGGACCCTGGGAAAGAAATATCACAGTGGGCCAGAGCAAAGGATGGCCTAATTTTGGATTATCATGTGTGAGACAGTGTATGGTTTGAATCTGTATTCCAGGACAAGAATCTTTTTTCCCAGTGATCTCTAAGGTTGAGAGTAAGTGCGATGAGGGCATGCAAACTGCCTAATAGTGTCCCAAATTATTGGGTTCCGGTTATTTATAGGAGTTGTCTGGTAATAAAGGGTGGTCAACCTGGGAACTTTGAGGCTTTGTGGGAAAATTATAGTGACTCTTTAGGGAGAAAGAAAACACTGATTCTGTGAAATACTAAGTTAATGTGCAACCTCTATGGTGGAGAGAAGGGGGTGGGATTCAATCCCATCTAGTTTTCACTAGAAGGTGGGAGGGGGGAAGTGGGCAGGGTTGATACTATTATCCAAGAAGCTCAGCCTGAGCTTTCAGGGTCACTTGGAAATAATTTTTATTGTACCACAGTCATACACTTTGCTGCAGATAGAGTGAGACTAGAATCTATTGCAAGTTAAGGGAAACGAAATACAAAACCAGTGATGGTGTGGAAGGATAGCATGTCCTTCAAACCATTTTTGCCCCCACTCAGATGATTCTGTTACTGGAAGAGATCTTCAGAGACTATACTTTGAGAAGCCTTAGAGTGTGTGTGTAATATACGTACACGTTTGATAGATTGAAACATTCAATAGATTCAAACCTCTGTATCTACCCACATCTGTACCCATATCTGTATCTATCTGTGACTGATTGTATTTTCCAAAGAGGCCACAACAATGTCATATGCTATGTTAGAATCTTGCCATTTTCTTAGAAAGAGGTAGAGCCTAATTGCCCTCTCTTTAATTCTGAGCGGGATTTCGACCTGCTCATAACCAAGAGAATGTGCTGGAAGTGAGGCTGCATAAGTTGTGATGCTTGCGAACGAAAGCAAATGTGGCCCCAAACCCTGTGTGGGTACACAAGTATCCAGGTAAGCCGTGCCACTAACCCAAGGTTGCCCTGCTGAGAAAGCCCAACCTGGTCCATGTGGAGAGACCACATGCAGAATCTTTGTGGCTAACTGAGGAGAGAGAAGGAAGCCCTGCCAACTCCCAGCTGCTCCCGTTCCAGCCACCATCTGACCACACCTACATGACACCCTGAGCTAGGAACAGCTCACCAAGCAAATGGTTTAATCCATAACATCATTTAGAATAGTGTTCCACCCATAAAGGTGCTTCAAAGACTCTAGCAATTATCATCACTTATAAGGAAACACAAGGATGCCTTTAAATGCCTGGATTACATGTGTTACTCAAATTAACTGGGCCGCTTCAAATCCCCAGTTAGAAACAGACACTGGGCAGGTGGAATGGGTCCTAAACTCATGAGTCAAAATCCTGCAAAATATCTGTTTAAGAATACTGGAAACTGGAACTAGAAGCTCCTCAATCTCGATAGCCAAGCTTTATCTTCTTTCAGTGTGACCTCAGAGTGCCAATTCCTAAAATGACAAAAAAGCTTTTATAATTCCTTGGTTGGTGTCTTTCTATGTGTTCTCTCTCTCTCATTTTCTCTCTCTTTCCCCCCATCCTCATCTTGTGCTTGTCCTCGTTCTTACTCTGAGTGTCACCACTGGAATCATTGGTTTGGGACAAATGTCTTATGTATTTAAAATCAGTGTCTTTCATTTCAGTATAATTAGTGATCCTTCAACACCTGACCTGGCGGAATTTAGAATTCAATAGGGTACCTTCTCAGCAGGTGACCCATATTCCTTTCTGTCACATTTTTCTTTTTTCCCCCTTTTCCCTGTTACCTTTGCCTCTATTCTGCTGTAATCTAGACTGATCCTATAATAACTTTGTCTCCTGATGACATTAGGATGGAATTCTTTCTTCCTTCTCCCATTTTATTTGCCACCAGGTAGAAATAAGAGCTATAAAAAGAGTCTATTCACACTATTATTGAAGACAATATATCTGGGGCCAGAAACAAGGCAATGAAAAGTAATAAGACAACTCAAATTAATTATAATCTTTCAGGCTTACAGGATGCATATTTCAGTCCTCAATTGCTATACTGGTTCCAATACCACTGTGCCTAGCACAGTGCTCCACTCAGGTAGGCATACAAGAGTATGTATTAAATGAATGAGAAGTATTTTAAATGATTCTTATTTAATTAATAGTGTGATACATGCTTTTTGTTTGTGAGATCATTCTCAACCCTAGCTGGGAATTTTGAAAAATACTGATGTCTGGACCCACTCCAGACCACTTATCAAATTTTTTGTGGGTAGAGCTTACACATGGGTATTTTTTGAGAAAAACACCCCTCATGATACCAATATGTGGGCAGATTTGAAGAATACTAGTTCACAGAGGAATTAATTAAGGGTGTTTGAGGGGGCCCTATGGTATTCACAGTCTGTTTTCCCCTCACCGGGCTACCCCAAATGGCAGAGTGAAGGGCAGAAAGCTTCTTCTATGACAAGATAGCCATGACATGCATGCAATTACTTGAATTCTTGCATTTTTAAAATTAAAAATTCATGTCCTCATGGTTTTCTACTCCATAATGTATTCTGTTTATTTTGATACAAAATTTTTTTCACAAGATTTCAAGTAAAAGAGTCTTGCAGGATATGTCATGCAATCCCAAGCTTCTTGACCTCTCAGTATACCATGTCTTCCCCAGTTTGCACAGCATTAGCACTGGGTCTCAGAGCTGAAGCGTGACTATCAGACAGATCCAGGTTTGGAACCCATCTCTGCCACTAAGCAAGCCTCTTCCCCTCCTCAAGACTTCATTTTCTCATCTATCCAACAGGATCATTATGGGGATGAATTACATAAAGTACTTGGACACTGGGTCTAGTACATATGTTTTCAGCCTATGTTCCTGTTACAATGTTTTAATTAGTGAGCATGTTCTCATTCTGTATTGGAACTGGACAGAGCTCGTATCATTACATGCCTAGTTTTATGAGGAGGCTGAAGGGGTTGGGAGAAATAGTCCCTGGAAGGTCAGGGAAGGCAAAGATAGTGTGGCCAAGGCTAGAGGAAAGAGCAGAGGAGAAGCTTGTTGATTTCTTCCCACTTGTGTAGATAGCCTGGATGGTCTTGTGCAGAGGCTCAGGCTGGAGTTAGAAGGGAGAACAGTGCTTCTAAACTAGATTATGTTTTCAGTCCTACCATGCTAGGAAACTGCCCTGGGTTGATAGATAACCTCCTCCAATGGATCTCAGTCAAGGGGATTTTCCATTGAGGTTTAAACTCTGAACAGATTCCAAGTTGTAAGACCTACCTGAATGCAAATGAGGATGGTGGTCACTGGGAACCAAAACATGCTGATTTAGGTTTATGAAGCTCAAGTCAGTTGACGTGGCAGCTCAGGTGTGAGATGAAGTGGAACTTAAATGTGCAAAGTGGTCATTTTCAAGGCATCTGCAATTTGGAGTCAGACTTTCCTGGTGATGAGAGTCTTGCCTGTCCCTGTTGTGTTGACAGAAGTGTTTGGGCCATGGCTGGCAATAAGGAATGATAATAATGCTTATAAAAAGTCACCTTACATTTGTGTCGCATGCCACATTGAACAACGCAGTGTCATATCCATTATCGTATTTGATCCTTGAAGCAATTCAATGAACTAGAAAAATGACTGCAGCCAGAGATTAGCCATATTCTTAAAGAACCCATGGTCACTAGCATTCACATAGAGTGTGTGTTCCTATGCTTATATGTACAGAGACCTCCTTTCTGTTTGCAGTGTCTGTGCTCTACTATTTAAATTTTGCTTTTTCATAATCCATTTGCCTTTTAAAATCTACCTATCCTCTGACTCTGATTGAGAAGAAATGCACTTGGAGACTGGACTCGTGGCTGAATTTCTGTTGGAAATACTGCCTCTTAGTAGGTGCTAACATTAAGTTATTTTTCTTCCTTCCTTCTTTTTATTTCTAGAAAAAAAGTGTGTGTGTGTGTGTGTGTGTGTGTGTGTGCGCATGCGTGTGCATGTACACGGGCTAAAGTAGGGTAGGGATGAAGAGTAAGGAAGAAGATGGATTGAATTAATCAAAGTGAAGAGAATTGTAAAGTTCCCAAAGAGATTCTTACAGGTTAAAGACAGGTGCATATTTATAGTAACTATGATTTTATGGGACATATTTCTTTTTGTGAGACAATATCATCAGGCTCTGGTTGTGCCACTTAAATTATCTCACAGAATACAGTGACAACTAAAATCAGTGATAATAAAGATTTTTTCCAAAAATTTAATGTTTAGGAAAGGTATTCTCTTCCTAGGTTCAGTTGTTAACATTTATCAGGTGAATTAACATTCTTAAATTGTGTGTGTGTGTGTGTGTGATAAATATTGCACTACAATTATCATGATCCTTTCCCTAAATGATTCTGCCTTGTATTTCAAGATCTTTATTTTGCCAGATGGTATTGAGATCACTAATACAGCAATCAAGAGTTCCCATATATGCAGAAATGTAACCATCAGAGATGGGTGTTAACAGAGTGAGAATTATATTTTTTAGACTTGTGAATTTTAAGATTTTTAGTGAGATATGCATGTTTCATATATGATATGATATGAATGCCTTTTAAACAAATAAAAGGTTAAACATGTACCTGTCCCAAATTTTTAACCTAATAATGATAACAATACTTTGACAGAGAGGAAATTTTCAGAATAATACCTAACATATGGTAGCAACCTAAACCTATTTGTCTGACACTTTTTTTTTCCATTTGATTTAGGCTAAATTTACCAAATATTTTGATAGAGGGGAGGCCTTGTAATGTTGTGATTAGAAGCTTAGACTCTGGAGTCAGAGCTGGATTTGGCTCTTGTTTCTGTTGCTTACTGTTAAACTTTGCAGGATTGGTTTTCTCATCTGTACAATGGTGACCAGATTCATAACTGTTGGGGCTGCTGAAATTATAAAATAAGATAAAGAATGTGAACTGCTTAGTATAATGCTTCACTTAAAGTCGGTGTTAAGTGTTAAGTCGGTGTTATTGGTACATTATTACTTATTAATAGCCACATTAATTTGTTTGGATTAGCCCATATTTGGTATATCTCATATATTCTGGAATATATGGCATATATGTTTTCTTTCACACTACCTAAAAACAGAATTTTCTGGGTTTATAAATTCCTTTACTTAATAAGTGTGTGTTGGGTAACTACTATGTGCTGGATACCTTGCCAGAATGGAGGTTCGAAATGGTGAATGAAGGAAAGTTCTTCTTTTCACAAAAATTGTGGTCAGTATGAGAAATAGATAATAAAAAAGCAAACTAACAAATCCACTTTTTTTTTTTTTTTGTCTGTTTAGCAGTAGAGTGCTGATCAGGGATTCCTGCCTTGAGGTTACTGGAAGTCAGACTGAGCATTTGTACTGAGATATGGAACAGAGTGGGGAATTGTCAGTAGACATGAATATAGAAAATTCAGTTTCATTTGGGAGCTTTGGGCTCTAAGGCAATTGGATGAACCCTGAAGTTTATGCCTTTCCCACCATTTTACAAAGCACAATTGATGTGTGCCTGTGAATTTCCTTCATATCACCTCATCAGCGCTCAGGAAATAATACGAAATGAGTAAGAAGGTTAAGGGTCATTCTTCATAAACAACAACAACAACAAAACCATAGTTCAAGAATACTCAGTATATCTAAGTCATCCCGAACATAGACAGTGATAAAACAAATTTGTTTTCCCACCTTCATTTATCTTCTGGTAAAACAGGCTCTGTCTCCCCACCCCCCACCCCCGATCTATTTAAATCTTAGCATTTTGCGGTCTTAATGGAACTGAGAAAGAATTCTTAAAAGAGAGCTTCTGGAGTGCTGGGGCAAGGATGGGGAGGACTTCGGTTTGTGATGGATGATCTCGGCTTCTTTAGTAAGGACGGAAGGGGACCATTTCTGGGCATGATATTCACAGAGGGTCTTCCCGGCGTCCTTAGCCCTCTTCCAGCGCCTTGGGTCTTCACTTCAAAATACGCGAATAAAAGCACTCAGAAGGAAGGGAAAAAGTTTTCCTCCTGGCTCTCAGTAGTGAATTACAAACTGGCGTTCTCTCCTCCCATTCTTAAAACTCGAAGGGTGGTAAGGCAGCGATGCTGACAGTGTGCATTCGCAGATGCCACCATATGGGTCTCGAAAAACTAGTTGCACTGACGATTCCCTGCACATGTAGGAGACAGTTTGCATTGTTGGCATCGTCCCTGCACAGAAACAAGCACAGCTTAGCAAGGCTGAGCAGATGGAACTAGATCTGGTGCCAGGGAAGCAGTGAATTAAAGGTTATACCCACCAGGTTTGATGCGGTGCCAGTTTGAATTGGTACAGAAGCTTCAGCCCACCTGCTTATTGGCCTCATGACATCTGGCATCTTTTTATTTTATTATTTTTTTTTAATTTGGACTGAATTGAAGGCAGCAAGGAAAAATGTCATTTTAAAAGCCAGTTACAAGTCAATGGATTTAAACTCTTAACCAAAAAAGGCCTACAGGTCCTTCTCATTAATGTTTCATATTAATGATTTTTTATAAAACCTTGGGGGGATTGTACTCTGATGTGCTGAATCGGGCTGGGTTTTATAGCAGAATATAACAGAGAGGGCGGACTGCTAAAAAAAACAAAAAAACAAAAATAACTGGCTCAAAGTTGCTAAATAGTGACAACAGAAAAAGGCTATTATCTGTAGCCTGTGTGTTGTTGCTGGGAATCAGGGAGGAAAATAAACTTGTTTCTATTTATTTAATGATTTTTACATTGTTATAATTAGAAAGCGTTGTGGCATTTCACCTGCAAGCACACTCTAAAAGGTGTTTTCCACCCTTAGTTGGTTCCTGTGAAGTTTTTCCTGTAGCAGTGTATTTAGTTGGGCTGTATTTCAGCTGTAATCCCCACTTGCTCCGCACACATTCGTATACTGTGTACACAAATATGCAACATACCCAGCCCGAGGGTAGCAGTGTGTGCATACTGAAACCTGTTTGTATATCTCTTCCATTTGGGATTTGCATGCCTGCTCCCTGGGTGTGAAATGAAAGCACGCAATGAAGTTGCACTCTGAGGTGATTAGTTTTGTAACTAAGCCTTTTGATTCAAAGTGTATGTTAGACCTGGCTTAGAGCATCCCCAATTTATTGATTTTTAAATTGAGTTTTAATGATATCGTATCAAGCTCTGCATCTGCATTCTAGAGGTAAAATAAATCATTCCGTCAATGTATTAGACATCTAAAATAGCATCAAGTTTTCACCCCACAAATCTGACATGTATTACGGTACTGCAGATTTTTTTCTCTCATTGGAATTGGCTTCATTTTTTTTTTTTTTTTTCCTCCTTAGAGGTTACAACAGCCATGAAACTTTGTGGTAGTGTAGTCGTTTCCTTTCAGGAAAAAATAAAATCTATAGAAGAGATGTTGCTAAAGAAGAAAAAGAGGTAGGAATTCCTTCTAAGTTGTGCTCAGTGAATTTAGAGGGAGAAAGAAGAGAAACCAGGAGCAAAACTGTAGTTGTGAACAGAAGCAAAGAAATTGGAAAGCCAATAATTTGTTCTCATGTTAAACTCCACAAACCCTCTGCAGACAGACCTTGGAGAGTCAATAGTATCTGTGTGGTCCTGAGAATAAGTAAGAGAAATGATAGGGGTCTAATGGAGAAATCTGCATTCATTCTGTTAGTTCTGGATGTAATCTGGCAATCTACTGTCTGCTTTAAGCCATTGACTGAATATTGTAATGACTTATTAATATTAAAAGTATTAATTATTAATGTAAAAGTATTAAAACACATTAAAATAATTTTAAAATATTAATGTGTTACTAATTATTAATATTAAAGTATTAACTTCCAATTCTAAATTGCATAAATCACAACTATACCTCTTCCAGTGGTAAATCCAGGTTAAAAAAAAAACATTTCTCAAGGAGAAGATATGACTATGACTTAAAAAAAAAAGTCTTCTGAGCAACAATGTTGGAAATGATGCTGGAGTTTTATGAACCCATTTGTTATTATCAAAATCCCTAGGTTCATCTTAAGTTTAAATCTCAAACTGATTTGATCTAATTTCAAGGGTGATCAGTCAACAGCATTTCACAATAGAATAAAGACAGGAAAGAATAAAATCACCCACACTGCAAGCCGCCTCCCTAACCCTGGAAGCACCTAGCGTTTTCTCCTGTTCACATTAACTAACTCATTTATATTTGATACTTCTTCATAACTCTATTAGACTGGAATTTCTTTCACAAGCTTCTTAGATGTTCCTCTGTAATAATGCTCCTTCATTATAGTTATCCAAAGACATCTCACTTTTGTCACAGTCAAAACTTATACATTATTCAGTGTGTTGTTATAAATAATTCTTGGTGTAGACCAGGCACTAAATTGCCACCTCATATTCATTGTAGTGAGAGACTCTGTTTCAAAGTTCTGCAGATAAAGAGGTAACCCAAAATATTCCAGGGGAAATAAAAGAAATATGTTTTTCCATTCCTCCAGCTGAGCAGTTTTAATGAGGCAATGGTCAAAAAAAAAAAAAGAATCCCCAATGAGAGATGGCACTGAAAGTTGTAAAGTTATAGTCAGCAAGATGATATCCAACCATAATATTATTTACAACATATCTGATAACATTGTCCTCTAGGCTCTCTGTAGTATAATATATTGCTGAGTACTCTCTTCCTATATATTTATAATCTAATAGTCATTGTTAACAGGCACAAGGCTCATAAAGATTGGTCTGAAACGTAAGTGAAGAGCTCTGTGGATTAAATGGAAGGCAAGATCTTAAGAATTCTCTTAATGAACCAGATTGTGGATTTTATATTTATCTTTTGAAAGATATCTTCATCATCTGTGTATAAAATAACCAACTTGAAGTCCAAGTAAGTCCAAGTCCTGTCTCAGGTTTTTAGAACTGGAGTTTTATTTTCCTACTCATAATGGGCATTTCTGTAACATCCCAATTATATTCTGTAATATATAATGTATTTTGTGTTGCCTACAACTTCTTTAACATCCATAATAGTTTGGGGCTGTTAATCAGATCAGTAAATAAATCTATATCTTTAGACTTTTCTTTCCTTAAAAAAGTCAATGTTTTGAGTGCAGCTCTTCATGGACATGGTGTCTTTTAAATTTCTAGTCTCTTAAACACCACCCATTTATTTATTTGGGATTCCTTTAAAGAGAAAAGGTAATCCATTTTGTTATTAATAGTCAGCATTGATTTTGAATATTTATGGCCAAAGGTTCACTTTAGGTACTTTGAAAAATAAACCCAGAAAATCAATAATTTACCCTCAAGTTAATGAAATAAAAGAAAAGGCTCTGGAGGATACAATTTACATGGACTCAGCATGCAGAATAATAGTGTCACAGATTTAGCTCAGGCAAATTCTGCTCCACAGCTCCTATCATCATTAATGGATATTTTTGTATTGTTTATGATACAACCATACTGCAGAGTAATGTAAAATGTAGGGCCTGGTACAAAATAGAAGCTCAAAGTATTTGTTTAATGGCTGTATGGGTCATGAAGTGAATCAGTCTTCCTTCCTTCTTTCCTTCCTTCCTTCTTGCCACTTTTCCTTTCTTTCCCTTCCCTTCCCTTCCCTTCCCTTCCCTTCCCTTTCCTTTCCTTTCCTCCCTCCGTCCCTCCCTCCCTCCCTCCTTCCCTCCTTCTCCTTCCCTTCCCTTCCCTTCCCTTCCCTTCCCTTCCCTTCCCTTCCCTTCCCTTCCCTTCCCTTCCCTTCCCTTCCCTTCCCTCCCTCCCTCCATCCCTCCCTCATTCATTCCTTCCCTCTTTTCTTCTTTCTTTCTTTCAGCAATAATAATGACGCATATATATGGAAGTGACTGAGAGCACAGATTCTGGAACCAGATTGCCTGGGTTCAAATAATCTCTGCCCTTTGCCAGCTGTGTGAGTCAGGACAAATTATTTAACCTCTTAGCGCCTCAGTTTTTTCCTCTGTAAAATGGAGAAGCTGTAACAACTGCTAATACCAAATGTGTGAAGCTTTATAAGGAATAAAATATTTATTAAGAATTTAGAGCAATTCTGCATACATTGTGAGTGTCTTATAAGTAGACAAATAAAGATAAGTAGGCAATAACATTCCCAGCACAGAGAACAAAGCAAGGCAAGGTCTTTGTTCCTTATGTACTCAACATATCCAGATATTATTCTAGCCTGTAAATGCCTAACATTGCATAAAATCAACTTTTATTTCTTTTTTTTTTTTTTAAAGATTTTTACTTATTTATTTGAGAGAGTGAGAGAGCATGATCAGGGAAAGGGCAGAGGGAGAGGGAGAAACAGGTTTCCCGCTGAGCAAGGAGCCTGATGAGGGGCTTGAGTCCAGAATCCTGAGATCCTGACCTCAGCTGAAATCAAGAGTTGAATACTTAACTGACTAAGCCATCCAGGTGCCCCCAAATCAACTTTTAATTTAAGTGAAAGTTTAGGTTTTGAGCTCACGAAGATGATATGTGCCATATTAGTAATCAATATCTCTTCAAATCAACATAACTTCTCTTTATTCTTGTGGGTAAAATTATGAAATCATTGCAATATATGTTTATTATTCCTAGCATCTTCTTACTTTGTAATCAATTTTCACTTAAAGGAGAAATAATCTAATGTCAGTTTATCACACATTTTAGTTGATATTCTAGTTAAATTTGTATGTCTGTGAATCATTTGCACTGTGTCTCTTCAACCAGGCATCACTGGATTTTAAGCCCTTTTTCAATAAAGATAAACTAAAAGCATTTCTTCCCTTTAAAAGACTTTTAGTTAGTGCCAGACATAAAAGGTTTGGGGTTCAGTGAAGGAGTCCCTGAAGACTTAATATATAAATTACACATCCTATTAGTCCCAAGCAATTGTTGATTCTAAACCAGCAATTTCTATCTACATTCCCAGTATGACTGCTTTAGTTCCTGGCCTCATTATTTACCATCAGAAATTCTGAGAAGTTTCCTTCCTTGCTTCCTAGCTTGCTTGATTCCTTTCTCTATATCTTGTTATCTGTGCTGAATCCAGAATAAACTTTCCAAAAAACATCCCTGACCATGCTGCTCTCATGCTCAGAAATCTAATAACATTGCATTGCCTCAGCAGAAGTCCCAATCTGGATTGCCCATGACATTAACCTGGTCGAACTCTTTGTCTCTGAAGATGTTGGTTCAGTATGCATTTGATGAGCTCAGAGTCTAACCCTGGGAATTTTTATGAAATTGCTCCATGGACCAATGTTTGAGAACCACCAGCCAGAAGAAAAAGGCAAAATACACAAACCCTCTCCAGACTTGTCCTTGCCTGTCCCCAATTCCATACATCTACTCTCATCTGGTTGGAATTTCTACTTCCATACTCCACAGATGCTTCACTCCTGGTTTGGCAATCGTCTCCCCTCTGTGACCCCTGGTGATGCCTCTGGAACCATTGGCAGCTCCTCCTGCAGTATTGTCAAACACTCTGCCTCCACTGCATTTCATTCTTTCTTACTTTTATTGTTTTGAGAATTTATAAAGCATGGAGGGCTGGAATAACAGCATTAAAAGATGTACAGTTCAACTGGGCAAAAATAATTCAAGGCAATAAATCCCATTTTTTGCTTAGGTCTCTTGAAGAACACTAAAGACAGTTCCAATACAAAGCACCTATCCTCCCAAGTTTTTTCTGATTTTTCTCACAACCCACCTGGCATCACACCTTTTTCTTCCAGACTTCCTAGAGAGTCTTTGACATACTCTGTTCCATTTGACTTTTACCTTCCTTGCCCCTCACTCTTCCTCCTGATTATGCAATTTGAAAATTTCAGAGAACAAAAGCACTTTCCTTAGAAGGCTGAGAAAGTCAAAGAACCTCAACTGCAGTTGTCCTTAATGCATAGGCATTGTGTCTGGTGGTTGTGGAGGAGGGAGATTTGGGAATAATTATACAAAATCCTCCCTTTCCCATTTCACCTTGAGTACCTGAAGATTAACTGCATTTTAGTGATTATGATTTCTCTTTGCAAATACATATCTCAAAATATATTAGAATATGAAGGTGACTAGTGTGTTTTGAATATGTATTATATCTACTTATCAGATTTGCACTAAGGAAGATCTACCTTATTTTCTTTAGAGTAATAAGGAATTGATAAGCTAGGAAGGTATTTTGTCTCCTCCCTATTATAATTTTCTCTTTTTCCTGCCACTATCTAAAGAAAAAGTTCCCTGTGTTTGTGTATACCGGTTTCTATGGTTATGTCACAAATTACTCCAACTTTCACGATATAAGCTGTTATTTCTCTATTTGCAGATTCTTTAGGATAGGTATTCAGGAAGGACTTGACCAGGCATTTCTCACTGGGTTTATGTGATGGAAGTCAGAGGACTGCTGTTGTCTGAAGGCTCTGCTCTGGCTGAGGATCCACATTCTCAGGATGTTGTCTGAATGCCTCTGCACATGGTGGCTTAGGTCCCCTTACCACATAGCATCTGGCCTCCTCCAGAGCATGTGACCCCAGAAGCCAAAGCAAAAGCTGCAGTGCCTTTTATGACCTAATTGTCAGAAGTCACACATTGTCACTTCTGGCCTATTCATTCCATCACACAGGACTGATCTTGATTCATTTTGAGACAGGACAGTGCAAGGTTGTAAATACTGGGGGCGTGGATCATTTGGGGTCATTTTGGAGCTGGCTGCTGAGTGTGTACTCTTTTCTGAGAGATAAACTGTGTATTAGCTACAGTTGTAAGAATTTGCGAGCATGAAGTATTGAAAAACCTAGTATTTTATAGATGGGAAAGATGGAGACATTATGGTCTAATCAAGTATTCTTGAGTCACAAGTCTAGAAGTGGTTATAAGTATTAGCTAATTGAGTCAGCTGATAAAGTTCACGGATAAAGAGAGGGTCAGCAGAGACATTTATGTCAGAGTTGAGATAGGTGGTCAGAACTTCTGTATCCCAAGCCAATAAATGATCAAATGAAGAAAGCAAGCACACAGGCAATTGGAACTGTCTAGGCATATCTAAGAAGGGAAACTGCAAATGTTCTTTTGATGCATAAACATAATCTGAATTTGAGTCAATGTTATAAATTACTTAATTTTTATGACTACCATGCAGTATGGTTGTGACTTTGCTTGTGTAGGTGAACTGTGCCACACACTAATTTGTGTGGGTTTTATTTGCTCACATTGTATTCTATTGACATGCTCCTAATTGTGCTATTTGCTGATCATACAATGTAGTTACTTACTGAGAAATTAAAATTAAATGAAACATTATCCATTCACTTATCTCATAAAGATTATAGGCATGTTAAGATAAAATTCTAAACTTTAAGACACAGTATATTGGAAATTATTTTTTATTTAATTGAATGAATTAATTTTTGATGTTAAGCAACATCTTAGAAAGCACTCAATTGGAAATCAAATTGTACAAAACAGAATGTCCTGAACTGTTTTTCATTGCCTAGAAATTATGTCCAGATAAATTTTATTTATTAGTGTGGTTTCCTTCAGTAATGATATTCTCTTACCTGGTCTGATGGTCACAGACAAATCTATTTTTTTTTTAAAGATTTTATTTATTTATTTGACAGAGAGAGATCACAAGTAGGCAGAGAGGCAGGCAGAGAGAGAGGGAGGAGGAAGCAGGCTCCCTGCTGAACAGAGAGCCCAACGTGGGGATCGACCCCAGGACCCTGAGATCATGACCTGAGCCGAAAGCAGAGGCTTAACCCACTGAGCCACCCAGCCGCCCCTGCATGCATTTTAATTCTGATAGCAACCCAATGCCACACATCTGAGGTAGATGCCATTCTTCTTCTTCCTCCCATTTTACATATGAGGAATGAAGTAACAGGCCCCGTGACAGTATCTGTAGAGCCCGGAACATACTTGTTGTCACTGATGGTATTTGTGTACCTACAGTCTCTGTGATATTGTGCTGGCTTATGTTCAGTTGTTTTCCTTATAAACCTTATAAATTATGATCATTGGGAGAATATAGAGTATATCTCAGTAAGATTCAAGGTTAATTTGTATTTCATTTGGTATATGATATTTAATGAAAATTCCCAACATCTATATACTACTATAGCATTTACAAAATGCTCTTACAAATAATTTCTCCCTTAATTTTAGTGTTCTGTGGACACTCACCCTGTTTTCCTAGTATCAAAGACACACTGGTCATTTTATTTTTTTTTTAAAGATTTTTATTTATTTATTTGACACAGAGAGAGAGATCACAAGTAGGCAGAGAGGCAGGCAGAGAGAGAGAGGCGAAAGCAGGCTCCCCGCTGAGCAGAGAGCCCGATGCGGGGCTCGATTCCAAGACCCTGGGATCATGACCTGAGCCGAAGGGCCACCCAGGTGCCCCGACAAATCTATTTTTAAACTACTACCATTCCTTCATTATTTTGACAACTCGAATTGAATATTGCAAGTTACAGAGTGCAACTGTTTTATAGACTTTCTTTGCAATTGGAATACAAGACAAATAAAAGTACACATAAAAAGGGTCATTTCATTTTGAAAGTTTTACTGCTGTAGTTAGAGATCAGCATACATAGGGATAAAAATACCGGGCCCTGCATTAGTTCTGCCATATATTTTGCTTTGGCTCTTTAAGAGAATAGGATGTGACAGGGGAGAGATATAAATTTTCAATTTGTTTTTTCTTTGGAGAAAAAAATACCTATATCTATGACCTAGGAGAACACTGTGCTGGAATAGGGCAATGCATCAATGCTGAGGTTAACTCTGTATGGTGTTTGGGCACAACTCAGGATGGGTGAGTCCAGGCAGCTGATTTACTTTCTGTTCACATCTCTAAGGGTTTCTCCATGAGGTTTTATTTTTAATTTTTGAAATGAAAATAGGTATAACCAGTAAATTACTTCATCTATTTTTCTGCATTAAATATATACATAAATGATTTTAAATATCATTTTCCTGTAGTTGTAACCCTAATAATTAGCTATTGTTAGCAGGCATTCAGCTAAATGATAAATCTAGTAGGAACTATGCAGAGTCCAAATGTGAATAATCATTTAATTTAGATTATTTATTATCCTTGAATTTTAAAATCATTTTACATAAAATGTTAAAATTATGCTTTCCATATCTATTATTTAATGACCCACACTGTTGTGTGTGAGTCTCCTGTTATTCTGCAAGCAAACCACCCACCGAGTTTTCCCTGTGTAATTGAAGGGCCATAGCGTACTCTTTCAGGGACTATCATAACTTGAAAATATCAGTCTTTTTAGGGTGAAGGAAATGACAATAAGAAGAATTAACACTTTAAGTTAAACTCTTATTTTGGTTGAGTCCTGTGCATGAGACAATTTTAGAATGGATGCTTTGTTAAGCTTACAATGCATAAGGGTAAAAAAGAAAATGTTAGAATAATTAATCTTTAGACAAAATTTTTAATGGAAGAAATACATATCCAACAGAAAATCTAAAATTATATGTCCTTTATATCTTGGTAATTCTGATATAAACTTTATTTCTTGCCTCTGATTTTATTGTTGTTTATTTTTGGTTTATTACTTTGTTATTGTGAGCTGCCTAGCATCAATTTGATACCAGTTTAAAAAATAGTAAACAAATTATAAAAATGTTTTTGTTGTTGCTGTTATTGTAAAGTAGGTAATCCTGGTCCTCATTTTGTAAACTCTCCAAATGCCCTCTTCATGACCCCGTCTATACTTAATTTCTTTCCCGCCTTTCATGTTTGCTTTGGCTTACCAACTTGTTCCTGCCAAATGAGTTAGTTGAAATAGGAACATTAATTTTTATGCATGGAAGCATGTCAGCTACAATGGGAGGGAAGGGGTGGTGAAGAGGGAGGAGCTGGTTGGAATGAAAACAAACAAGCATGGATAGTCCACCAGACTGTGCTGTCACAAAGAAAAGCTCTGGTTGTCACAGTGTCATGTGAGCTTTTTACCAAAGATGCCAGTGGACAAACGTTGCAATAATTTTGTCAAAAATCCTATTTCTTGGCTTGAAACCTTCTTCTCAACATAGGACTTTTAGGCTGTTCACTATCTTACAATGTACAGTGATCCTTGTTTCAAAACCTCATTATCGAGATACACCAGAGGGACATTTTAAAATGGACAACAACGAATATAAAAAGACAGAAAAAATTAAAATAACAAGAGTACTGATTTCCCTGGAGTACCTTTAAAGTTCTTCACAGTTTCTGATGGATAAAACAAACTATTTATTTTGGTTCTTCCAACAGTTTTCCATGGATCATGGTATGACCCAGAAATGTCTGCTCTGCTTGCTGTTGTTTGACATTCCAGTCAGGTGAAACTTCCCAAGAGTGTGACTGAGAAGCTTGGGTCCTGGAGAGAGTGCATTCTTTGGAGCTAGAAATCTTGAGAGGTAAGCCTGGGCTTCAAAATTTACTATGTGTGAGGGTATGAACACATCCCTTAACCACTCTGACTCTGTTTCTGATCTGTCTAAAAGGTGGATAATAATAATACTAGTCATAAAATTATCCTCCCAGTCTTCCTATTTACAAGATTTTGAAGGCTTTCAGAAATAGTAGTGATGACAATAATAGGTAGAATAATGTTTATTCTAAACCCTAAAGCACCAGCCAGCACAGGCATGGTTGTCTGGCTCATTATTCCAGCAATGTTGCCCACCACTTTGTGGTGTTCACATGTAAAGCTGAGAGTACACCTATGTGAGTGTAAATGCTTCTAAGGCAGGGCCTATATTCTTCTTATTGTTGGTGCCAGGCATTTAATAAATGATCAATAATGTTTGCTGAATAAACAGCTAAATGAATATGATAGGTAGCCATGTGAAGAGGGATTAATTTGGTCTTCTATACTCTCCAGAAATAAAACTATACTTGCAATAGGATGTCATAGGAAGACAAATAGAAGTTCAATAAAAGAAAGATGAAAATTAATCCTCAGAGAAATCCAAAAATGGAACAGGACATCTTTTAAAATAATGTCTTTGAGATCGCTGAGTTTTTCTTAGCAGAGGTTACTGTATACCCATCAGGAAAAACTAGGAAATGCTAAAATTCAGGGACTCCAAATAATGTCTTTCATGCTGTGTATCCATCATAGGTAGGGAGGGATGTTTTGACAATTTGAGTCACCTGGACCCAGGCTGATGGAACAACCATCATCTTGAATGTTGCCCAGTCAGTCATCATGGCTGTAGGAAAAGGAATGTGCTGTAGAAATTTATGAAAGGACAGTTAATGCCGCAGCCCGTGAGTGACACATTATTTCTATTTACAACTCACTGGCAAGAACTAGACATTTGACTGCAAACATAAGGCGATCAGGAAGTAGAATCCCACAACTTACTTAGAAGATAACTATTGATGATGATTGTACTTTGGGTTGTTGTAAAGAGAATTATGATAATGTCAATCCTTGACTGGTTGATATTGCCCATGCACATATTTTTCTAACCCTTCTGCAGTGTCTGCAGGCTTGTTTTCATTTAGCAGATCTCACATATGTTGCCCTTGTACTTCCAGGCCATTAAGTTCTAAATACACCTATGTTCAACTGCTTTCTATAATTATTGACTTGTATTTGTGTCTGTTACCATTTTCTCAGTTGTTTGCTGTTTGGGGGACTTTACCAAATACTAATTCTTATATACTATCATGATTCCATAGCTTTCACTATAGAAATGTATACCAGCACCTCCCCCCACCCAGTTATTTTCTTTTTTGAATGCGCACATTTAAGACAACTTCTCATTTTAAGGGATCTGCTCAATGGCCATAATGAGACCTATTTCTTGGAAGACTGGATTGTACTTTTAAGAGTGGTTTACATTGCATGGACATCCATTATGGTGGAAAACTGAGATTCCAGGCAACATGATGGGAAAGTGCGGCTTCTAAGATAGTAACCTAGGGAGCTATTCTCGTAACAGATCGCTATCTGTTGTGCCATATTCTTACTTTCTAATATACCTTGCATCAGCATGGGTCTGTCTGTACATGATGAACAGAAGCAGATTTTTGTGGCTTGATGAGTTGTTTTAGGAAGGCTGCAAAGTTAAAGTGAACTTAGGTCCTGCCTTGGATAGAGTAGAAATCCCATGGTCAATGCATAGAATCTAGCGTTGTAGTGAATGTGCAGTTCTCTCTTCTGGCTTTGTTTGACGACTATGTATGTAAGTGTGTGTGTGCATGTGCACATGTGTGTAGCAGAGGGATGACTGATCATGAAAAACAGGCATAACTAAAATCAAGTTACAAAACTCTTCTTTATTAAATATTGTTAGATGGAATGGTGTCTTAGGAAAAGCAGGAGGCACAGTGGCACAGAGTGGCAAAAGTGCCTTTTATAAGAATCCTCACAAATACTGAATTTGGTCCTAATGGCAGTTAAATCAGTCCTCCTAAGCGTATCTCAACATATGGTGGCTCTCACTGTATTATTTTGTCTAAAATGTTGTGGTTATCTTGGCTTGTGGCACTGGAGTAATTACAGGGTACTACCCTCCCATTTTTGCTCACTGGTCTTTAGTAAGAAGACTTAACAGCCATTTGTCTAGGCTACTCTGAATGAGAAGCAATTTTTCTCCTCTGCCTTGCTGAATGATAATGAGGTGATGAGTGTGTTCCTTTTGGAAAGACACACTGACCTGTCCATGCTGGAAGTTTGATGTGTTTAGCAGCCACTATCGTGAGGCTGTGGAGAAGGTAGAGCAAGACAATATCTTTGGGGTGACTAAAAATACACAAATGCCAACGATATACAGTGGAATTTGTCTGGCTAGTACCCTTAAGTGACTATCATGTGAGGAAGGAATGTGTCAGAAGTGCCATCTCATCCTAAACGGAGTATGTCACAACTGATAGGTAAGGACGTCACTGCCTAATGGCTGTGGTTTAAGTAGAGAAGTATTCTGGAATTCTCCAAATGGTAAAGAATGGCTTAGTTTGAAGCCAGTCTCTCTCAGTGTGTTTGTACCCAGCAACCAGAGGAAATAGAATTCTTATCTGAAATTTCTCTCAGATGCAGATAAGACTCAGAAGAAACAAATGGAAGTCCTTATTGGCCCAATTTACTTGTCATGGATTCTTACTCTTGATGTGTGACTTACTATGCCACATCACATGGTTGGGTAATTATAATATAATTGACCAATTTCAGGCCTCTGTGACTGTGGAAAAAGCAGGACATGGCAGTAAAATAGGTCACAACTAGTCAATTCAGAATGTGGAGAGCCAGATATAAATGCCTAGCTATGCAGGTTAACGTACTTTGTACTCATACACGAATAACTTTGAAGGCAGGGTTTTCACTCCACTTCATTTTTAGGAAGTCCCACATAATCCATTAAAACTTTTACTGCAAAGATTGTGTAAGTTATACAGTGTAAGCGAATCCACATGTACCTATGTCACAACATGACATGCAAAGACTTTGCATAACTAAAAAGCACCATGCTTACTTTTTTCATGTTTTATTGGTTAGTTTTTTTTCTGGTGCTTGATTTGTTTCTTCCCCCACCAAACTCCCAAACGTCCTAAAACATATTTGGAATGATCGAAGGCTTATGTACTTAACGAATACTTTAATAACTGTGAAGATATAAGGTTGACAGAAAACATTATGTTTTAGTATCTCTCAGAAAGTAGACTTTGAACCTGGCAGACGGTACCTCTGGTAAAGGAATAGCTCTTCTTAGGATGCAAATCCCTCTTAACACAAGAATTATTGACCGCCAAGATGTATAATGGCTCCTTAGTTTATTATATCCAGTCCACTGCCACACAGGCATGCTTACCCTTTGTGCTTTTGAGAGTTCAGCAAAGAACACTGATGCAAACCCACTCCAAGGCTAAACGCAATCATTAGGTCACGATTCTTGTTTCTCTATCTCCCCAGCACCCTTCAGAGTATCCTGTTGTAATAATCCACATTGCACATACATGTAATTGAATTCAGGTCACAATTCAAGCCAGCTGCTCTGGAATACCAACTCGCAAGCATCACTCAACAAGAGAATATGTCTTTATTCTGCACAGAGGACACAGAGACGCTGTGCTCTAACCACGTGACACGGAGTGCCTCTGAATACCAATGGTGTTCGCTAGGAAGAGAACTTCTTCAGATGCAAGAAGCTCAACCTTTCAGGGGTAGGAGTCCTTAAAATAAAACTAGAGGCGCAGAGCTACAAATATGTTGAGGTACGATGAATTCCAGTGGCGTACAGGTAAGAAATAAGGCTTCTTTGTGACCTAGCAACATAATCACATGTGAGGCATTGCCTTTAAATCACAGGCATTCGTCGTTCCTGCTAATTGGTGAACTAACCTATTAACAAGTCTCTTAAATGTTACACGATTTAGATAGGTGAGCGGAGATATCCGTTATGTTAGGAAATCCTGAAATTTGTGTTACTTGAGTACAAAAAGCAACCTCCAGGCAGGAGGTTGATGTGCTGTAGTCCATTCCGAAGCAAAGGAGGGCATTTGCTCTAGTCATTGCCAGCCCCCACCCATAACTTTAAAAGCCCTGAATTGTGCAGGCTACAGGGTGTCATATTAAATTGTTGTCAGCATTGAACAAAAGTCCTAAGCATGTAATTCAGAGCAACTGATACAAGAGTTAAGTAGAGGTTTAAACAAAGACAAATGAGTCAGGCACAGCCTTTTGAGATATGTATTTTGAATAAAAAGTTAAACTTTGTACAGTTTGAGTACAAACCCTTTCAATGAATTTTATATAAATTTGAGAGACAAAGAAAAGCGCCACTTGAGAGGGCTGACTGAATCGCTCTTCATTGTGCATGCCGCCGGTGATGGAAATATATTTATCAATACACTTTTTAGTCACACAAAATGGACACCGTCTAATCCGAAGAAGAGAATCGGAGATGCACAAAAGCACTGTTGAATGTCTTCTGACGATGGTTTGGTGAGTGAAATGTAAAGCCAGGATTTACAAATATTACACAAGTGAACACTGTTACTGCACTCAGGCTGAAAAATCCTGTTCAAATCCAATAAGTGGTTTAAGATGTGCAAATAGAGGCTTCTGCAGGGAGTCAGGCATTAGAAGCCACCTGGAGCATGTGCTAGAGATTGTATCCATCAATACAGCAGCTGGGCTGAAATTATAAAGAGAGCTGCTTTTCATCATGCTTGTTTTAATGCATACATTTCTCCTGTCACTGGCACCCCAGGAAAACTACTAAGCACAAAAATGAATGGTGCCCATTACCTGATATTCATACTTGTGACAACAGAGGAAAGAATCACAACACAACAGTAAGCAAAAAAATTGATATCCAAATTATTTTTAAGTTGCTGCAGTAGGAGAAAATCTGGAGAACCAATTGGCAATCGTTTAATATGAGAAGTGGGGAGGGAAACAGAGTCGTTTCATAGTTGATCATAAATGTCCTTCGCCTATGATATGGACAGACTCTACAATTATTTTCAAAGTAGGCTCACATTTTAAACTCCCTTTTGTACTTAAAAGAGGGAAAAGATGTCTTCTCTAGTAGGAGACTTAATGCAAAATGCTGGTTGGAGAAAATATTAGGAGCCTGTGGCTGGATCCAGCCCATTCTAAGTGGTAGAGACAGAGAGAAGACCACATTCCCTGAAGTGGTTCTGTAACCGTTGGGCTGATGGACTGGTGTTCTGACCTCTCTAGCCTTGTATGTGACTCATAATTAAATAGCAAGTGCCAGCTATTGCCTAATTGTGCCTTCATGATGATGGTACAATCCATATATAACATGCTATTAAACTGATGCCTTGGGAACAACATATAAACAGCCTCAGTAATAGCTAATTATTACAAAGGCAAAACAAATCAATGGGAACAAAAAAGAGATCAGTGGTTGCTTCGAGTCTGGGGTGAGGATGAGGTTGACTGAAAAGAGACATGATAGACGTTTTGGGGATGATGGCAATATGTTCCACCTTTGTTGTGACAGTGGTTACACAGCTGCATACGTTTATCAAAGCTCATTGACCTGTGCAATTAAAGTGGACGCATTTCATTGTGTATAAATGATATCTTAATAAAGCTGATCTTTTTGAAAGGATCAGGGTTGGAAATATCATTTCAGTTTGTTGTAGTTTGATAAGAGAAAGGATATTTTATATAACCAACCCCAATGTTCTCTTTCCCTTCTCATTTGTTGAATGTTTGCAAATTCACATTTCACCATTCGTTGAGGTGGTTGCGCTTTACTCAAGAGTGAATTTGAGCTTCAGAAGGAAACGTTCTACACACTGGATGGGTTTAGATGCGTTAATCAGGAAAACAGGTCTTGACTTGACACTTAAGGCTCCAGGTTAAGTTGATACGATTATTTTCCTCCCACAGAGTAATGTGTGGTTTACAGAGGAGGCTGATGCAACAGGTCAGGAAAAATGATGTCTTTAGGTGTAATAGAAACAAAATGATGAACCTGAATGTTGAGAGACCTAATATCTTCCTACCCCATTAATCTCCATTAATCTCCGTGAACAACACAGGTCACTTAGATTTCCCAAGACTCAGAGTTTTCATCTATTACTTAAAAACTTTGTTCCCAAACTGTAGTTTTCAAGCTTATTTGATTTTATTGGTGGAATTCTTGTTTCAAACAATATATTTGACAGACTCACAATAAGTAAAATAGGTAAGAGTAGAGGTATTCTGGCAGGATTGGAGGGTGGGGGACAGAGGCTGCAGTTTTGTATGTTGCCCACCACACTCAAACACACAGGCCCCTTGTTGGAGACCCAAATTTTCTTAGAGAAGTGTCAAAACCGCTGTTCTTAACTTCCATTCCAACATTAATATTTTAGAACTCTATTTAGAAAAATACCCTGACAATTAAGAGTATTTTTTATTTTTCAAGTTTTTAAAATTTTGCTTAATTGTAAAAAAAAATAACTTTGTTTTAGGGGAGAAAATTCAGATTTAATAAGGAAAATGAAACTTTCCACATTATATTTTTTTAATTAACATTTTTTTAAAGATTTTATTTATTTGACAGAGAGTAACACAGCAAGAGAGGGAACACAAACAACGAGAGGGGGAGAGGAAGAAGCAGGATTCCCACTAAGCAGGGAGCCCAGTGCGGGGCTCGATCCTGGGACCCTGGAATCATGATCTGAGCCAAAGCAGACGCTTAATGACTGAGCCACCCAGACACTCCTATATTTTTGTTTATTTATTTTTTTAAAGATATTATTTATTTATTAGACAGAGATCACAGTAGGCAGAGAGGCAGGCATAGGGAGGAAGGGAGAAGCAGGCTCCCCGCTGAGCAGAGAGCCCAACGTAGGGCTGGATCCCAGGACCCTGAGATCATGACCTGAGCTGAAGGCAGAGGCTTAACCCACTGAGCCACCCAGGCACCCCTATATTTTTGTTTTAATCAACATTTTTCTATACAACTTTTTGTATAGAAGAATGATCAGTTATGATCATAATGTATGTAAAATTTTTCTTTGTCAATAATATCATCACATTAGCACTTTCATACAAATTATTTTAAAACTCCCTGGTATTCCATTGAATGAATTTATTATCTGTTGTTAAGTAATTGTTTATATATATATATAAGTATATATATATATATTTAAATATTTTATTTATTTATTTGACAGAGATCACAAGTAGGCAGAGAGGCAAGCAGAGAGAGGAGGGGAAGCAGGCTCCCCGCCGAGCAGAGAGCCCAACGTGGGACTCGATCCCAAGACCCTGAGATCATGACTCGAGCCGAAGGTAGAGGCTTAACCCACTGAGTCACCCAGGTGCCCCTATATTTTACTTTCAGTTTAGAGTAACACTTTATTGAAAACTTAAATTTATGCATAAAAATTTTTACCTATATCATATAGATAAAATACATAGTTTACCAAATTGCTTTCCAAAAATCTGTATCCATTCATTCCCACTAATAGACGTAAGGGTCTAAATAACATTCTGTAAGTCACTAAGTGGTAAACAGGTATGCTACACATTTTGCTCATGCCTAACCTTGGAGCATCTACAAATCATGTGTTTTTGAAATTTAATCTCATTTTTAAAAAATATTTTATTATTTATTTATTTATTTATTTATTTTTTTACTTTATTTAAGCTTTGTTTAAACAAATGATGTAACCCCACCACCCTCACCCA
>ML110682.1:0-111633 GCA_003697995.1 Taxidea taxus jeffersonii | reverse complement strand
ACATTAAGAGTCTCTTTTGGTTTTTCTCCCTCCCGATCCCATCTTCTTTCATTTTTACTTTTCCTACCACCTTAACTCCCACCCCCGTTGCATCTCCACTTCCTCATATCAGGGAGATCATGTGGTAGTTGTCTTTCTCCAGTTGACTTATTTCGCTAAGCATAATACGCTCTAGTTCCATCCATGTCGTCGCAAATGGTGAGATTTCAAAATATTTTATTTATTTATTTGACAGAGATCACAGAGAAGCAGGCAGAGAGAGGAGGAAGCAGGTTCCCTGCTGAGCATAGAGCCCGATGTGGGGCTCGATCCCAGGACCCTGGGATCATGACCCGAGACGAAGGCAGAGGCCCCAACCCACTGAGCCACCCAGGCGCCCTTTAATCTCATTTTTGAAACACCTGAGATGGTTCACAGTCTCTACAGACAGCTCAAGTACTTCACAGGCAAAAAAGATCTTCGAGCAAAACCAAGTACCTTAGAATTTTTCTCATTTATTCATGCACTTACTGAGAATCAAGTTTAGGCATTTGCACTAGGTAATGGAGATACAAAGTTGGGTACAACGTGTTTCATCCCCATTAAAAAGTTCATAGTCTAGTGGTAGGATCAAAAAGGTACAAGCTTTAAGAACAAAATGTCTTAGTAGCTCAGAGGAGGATCTAGGAAACAGTTCTGCCCAGGGTGGTTGGAGTAGCCTTTACATAAAATTACAGTTGCTTTGTGTTTTTAATATTTAATCAGATGGATCCTGAAGAGAAGGAATAGGTGTGGTAGGTGCAATTGCTTATTGGAGAGACTAGCATTTTATGGAAAGGTGAAATGTCATGAAAGTCTATAGCATGGTTGAAGATTGATGCCAACTTTATGAGCTTGAGTGCATGGCTACCCTGTCCTTGTAATGAATTGGGAAGAATGAGTCAGGCTTTATACTGTCCAAAGGTCTACTGAAGGTTAATAAAAACACATTTTACTTTTTCTTGATGGTCCATTTTCTAGGATTTCCCCTTAAGTTTGAGGTGAAAGACTTACTTTTCTGCTTCTCAAGTTCTTTCACATTAAAAAGATGAAATAAGAACTCATAAATGGGGGCGCCTGGGTGGCTCAGTGGGTTAAAGCCTCTGCCTTCGGCTCAGGTCATGACCCCAGTGTTGTGGGATCGAGCCCCACATTGGGCTCTCTGCTCAGTGAGGAACCTGCTTCCTCCTCTCTCTCTCTCTGCCCGCCTCTCTGCCTACTTGTGATCTCTGTCTGTCAAATAAAATCTTTTAAAAAAACCTCATAAATGTATTTTTTTACTCTTAAAGTATAAATGTTTTGAAGAACGTAAATGAACTATATAATAGTTTATGCTGTATTTAATACAGACTGTAGACCAGTTTAATAATCTCTTTAATGAAAATTTTGTGAAGACTCAAAGTGTTAATACTAGTTAAATATTTTAAGTGTTAAATATTTAGAGACAGCCTAATAGAAAAGCCTTAGTTTGATTCTTATGGTTCAAGTTGATATTTGACTTTAAATAACATGACTGGATATTTAAATTCTATGAATTAAAGATCCTGAAGTGTTTGTGATCTTGTCCTATCAACACTAAGTTAGAGGTAGACACAAATAGAGCCCAAGGTCAGATGAGAGCTAAATTTGGGACTCACCTTGGGATCAAATGAATTTTTAAAATCTGGCTCGTTGAAATTTAACCACTCCATAATGAAAATCTATCACAATATGATTAGCTTTTAAGGTTCATTAAAGCCTGCAAATACTAGTGATTAAAAGAAAATCAATTACACCCACAATACGTAAACAAAAGAATCTCAAATTCCTTCAGATTATGGATTTTCTAACTCCTTGACTTGACTATCTCTTCAAGATAATTTTACAGTGAACTAATTACAGCATGTGAACTCTAGCTATCATATATCAGAAAGTGGGTTGAAAAAGCAGGAATTAAACACAGGATCCTAGCCATTCATCTTTTTGATTTAACAACAGGAGAGTGTAAGCATAAGTTTAGTAATATGAGCATTCAGTCCTTGGTAAGTCATTTCCCATTGTTATATGAAAGAGAGCAATTCCAATTATTTCTTTGAGGAAAGCATTAGAAAAATATTAAGAATACTTGTTTACCAAAAATAAAGTCATCAGACTTAAAAGAGGAAAAATAGTGTACCCATCACCTAGATTGTCTGTTCACTTCAAAATTCTATTACACCCAAAGCGGGAGCTTGAACAGAATTGAAATCTTTCATGTTTCTGTCTTGCCATGACATGTTTCCCATGATGCTCTTACTCTGTGTTATTTTTAGCTGGCAATTAATAATGCAGATTATCCAGCTAGGAAAATTCAAATTTAATCTAAAATAGACAGGCTTTAAAATAAACATTGAAATATTTAAATATCTATTATCTAATATCTACTTAGTAAAAGAAAGGGCTTCCCTCTGGGAATTCCTTCTGGATTCTTTAGTTCAGAATTTAACTTATTTTTGAACAAACATGTTGAACTTCTCTAGTGGAAATTTGCCATTTGGTTTCTTAAATCAGTTACAGTTTACGGCATTGATTCATGAATCATTCCAAAAAGTAAGCCTGAATTACCAGTGTATGACAGCAAGAGGTGGATTTTCAGCAGAAATGGAACCATGGGTTGTTTATCTTGGAGAGCATTCTTGTCATAATTTTTACTGTGCACATATATTTTGTGGGCAATTTTGTCTGTTTTTCCTATTCTCAGGTAGAATAAACGAAAAAAAAATTTTTTACAAAAGAGAGAGGATAAGAAAAAGACACTACTTGATGGTCCTGGTAAAGTTATTAAAGAATTCAAGTCCCCTCTATCTGGAGGTGCAGACATCCTTTCCTTCAGTACAGGGGGCAGTGCAGAATATATCATGTGTTCTGTGAGCAGGAAGGGAAGAAAAGGGCTCATCCTAATGTTACACCACCACCCACTGCGTACCCCAGACCAGCAAGCTCTTTTCCAACTAGCTGTGAAATAGACTGGCCTCACCTGCTTGAACAGATGCCGAGGAGTATGACCATGCCACAATCATGCCACTGGATGTGGCACAGGGACATGCCAACAAACACATTTCTGTAGGTCCAACTCCAAAGATGGGATGATGGGGGAGAGTCAGAGTGCACAGAGCAAAGGATGCCTTACCTACCACTCAAAGGCAAAGGATTAGAGAAAACCATGAGCTCTGAGACTGATAAAAGATAGCTCTCTGGGGAACCTGGGTGGCCCAGTGGGTTAGGCCTCTGCCTTCAGCTCCGGTAGTGATCTCAGGGTCCTGGGATCGAGCCCCGCATCGGGCTCTCTGCTCAGCAGGGAGATGCTTCCCTTCCTCTCTCTCTGCCTGTCTCTGTCTACTTGTGATCTCTCTCTTTTTGTCAAATAAATAAATAAAATCTTAAAAAAAAAAGATAGCTCTCTGCTGGATGATATAATAAATCTGCTAGTGTGGTTTCCAAGGTAGTTAAAACCAAAAGGACTGTTGATAGACTAGTCTGCAAGATTGGAAGGGGATTGTGGAAAGTTATTTGAATTACTTTGCTTTCGTGAAGCTCTGAGTTGCTTCCATACTTGAGTGGGAGAATGTCCAAATGAAGGTAGAAATGACTATTTTTTCACTTGAAAAAAAAGAGGGTGTCATAATGGACTAGGGACATGTATAGACTATAAGGTGGGAAGACGTACTGGCTTAATTGTCTGAGGGCCAAGATTCAAATCCTATTTTTGGCATTAGGGTAATTATTGACTCTTTCTGAGTCTCTACAATGGAAATGCTTGTAACACTGCCTTTATAAGAACATTAGAGGTCTATAGGAAATGATATGGGTGAATATGCTTTATGGAGAATTATATGACATGTCATGATGAAGTGCACCCCTTAGTCATAAAACATGAGTGCAAGTTGCTCCTGAAGACATTGACCTCAGTTAGGTCATTTAATGTTTAGGCAAATTAGTCAAATTATTTATAAATTCCTTGGGTTCCCCTTCATCCCTCTCAGATGTAATATTTTGTTTATCTCAAACTAGGCCCTACCCTTTAATTCCTTTAAGCTTTTGAGAAAACTCTCCACTTACTATGTACAAGGCTCTATGCCAAATGCTGGGAACTTTTGTAAATTACTTTAAAATTGTCCATTTTCGGGGCACCTGGGTGGCTCAGTGGGTTAAAGCCGCTGCCTTAGGCTCGGGTCATGATCCCAGGGTCGTGGGATCGAGCCCCACATCGGGCTCTCTGCTCTGCGGACAGCCTGCTTCCTCCTCTCTCTCTCTGCCTCTCTGCCTACTTGTGATATCTGTCTATCAAATAAATAAATAAAATCTTTAAAAAAAATTGTCCATTTTCTATAAAAAAATTAGTATTTTGTGTTTCTGGGAGAAAACCATGTATACTTAAAGGCCGTGGTAAGTTTATTTTATTTCATTTTTTAAAACAAATCATTAAAGCATAATTTTCAAAATAAAAACATAAAACAAAATTTTGTTACAGTCTTATTACTTTGATCAAGATTTTTAAAAAATGGGGGTGCCTGGGTGGCTCAGTGGGTTAAAGCTTCTGCCTTCGGCTCAGATCACGGTCACGGGGTCTTGGGATCGAGCCCCAAATCAGGCTCTCTGCCCAGCAGGGAGCCTGCCTCCCCCTCTCTCTCTGCCTACTGTGATATCTGTCTGTCAAATGAATAGATAAATAAATAAATCTTAAAAAAAAAGATTTAAAAAATGTTTTTCAAGACTATCACTACCAAGTGTTTTGCACTTTGGGGACATAATTTATAAATGCATTATTTACTTGGTTTCTGCACTTGCTTATACATATAGATAGAATCAATAAGAATCAATACAGAATTTACCCATTGCAAGCTTTGTAGGTTCCAACATGACTTAATTCCTATATGGATTTTTCTTCATGGCTAGATATATTTTCATTCTCAAAGTTTACCACACAAAACAGAGACTATACAACACTTACTTGGGGCAATATTATTTTTCAATTTTAGAGAAACTGCTTTCATCTTTCTTTTATTTCAAGTTTTGTGACAGCTAAGAATTTTCCCGTTCAATTGAAATAAGGAGTATTTATAATCTCAGTTTAAGGCCTACTGAAGTCATCCACCCGCCGCCCCACCAGTGTTCATGATCTGGGGGAGAATGACTAACCCTTGATCTCAGAATCACTTGCCAAATTTGATTTCTTCAACAGATTGTTGAAGGAAACATGACACCATTGAATGTTTGTTCCCATTTCATTTCCAGGAAGTTAGATTTTTTTATATGAGGGAAATGCATTTTGTGAGACAATGCATGGAAACCCATGGAAGGGTGTATGGTTAGTACACACTAAATAAATATTAGCTATTGTCATCGTTGAGATTGACCCTTTCAGATATTCCAGTTCCATGATTCTCTTGCTGATAATTGATTACATCATACTTTTAAACACATGTTTTGAAGCCTGGGTGTATTAATTTTCAAGTGTGAAATGCATTGCTGTTTTTCTCCCTATGTGTTTAGAAAATTCCTGCATTGCCTCATGACCCACAGCAGCACGTGTGCATATCACAAGGAAGTAAATGGCACACAAAAGTGCATCCTACAGAGGTCGCTTTGCTTTGTCCTTTCCGAAGGCGTAGAAAAGAAGGGCAGGGATGAAGGAAACAGCCTTGGTGCTTGACTGGCTCACACAAAGCTTGTGGACCTAGAATCAAAGTCCAGAATCTTCTACGCTGATATCACCCTCAGTGCACTGGCTTTTCTCCTAGAACTTTATACTAAATAGGCTTTTCCACACCTAGTGAGACTATTCTTTTAAACTATGGTTTCTCAACCACTACTGTAACATTGTGATCTGGGTAATTCTTTGTTGTAGGGGCTCTGTTCTGCCAGTTGTAAGATGCTTAACAGGGGTATCCCGGACCTCTACCTACTAGCCACCCGTAGACCTCCCTGTGCCTCCAGGTTGTGAAAATCAAAAATGTCTCCATAAACTGCCAAATGTTCTCTGAAGGGCAAAGTCACCCTTAGTTGAAAACCACTGAACCTGGATTGGGACTTGAGCACATTCCACCCATCAGTGTTTCTGCTTATGATTCTGATTCACAACATACTTTGTTAGAACACAAGCCATCGTTGAGTTTACTTAAATCAATAAGCCATGTTCATTCCCAAATTGCTCTCTTATCTGGCCCTTCTTTAATTCAGGCATTCATTTATTATTCTTCACTTTAAAAAAAAATAATTAAAGCCAGCACTGGGCAAGCCGTCTTGATTCAAGCCCTTATGAATCTTGCCTGCCCTCACTGCAGCATGTCCTCACTGTCCCCTCCATCTTTCCCCAGCCCCCATCTGGTTCCTAGAATCATGTCTCCATCCCGGTGGATCAAATGACCTCACTAAAACCTAAATCTGGTCTCACTTCTAATCTTTTTAAAATCCTCCGCTAGTTCCCTTCAAAGTGCAAACATTTTGCCATCCAAACACTTAAGCCTAGCACGCAAACATTTATGATCTGGTAAAACTGACAACATGATATTCTTTATACTGAACATGAGTCCTCAAAGGTACATGATCTGAATGTCCATGCTTTTGCATATCTACCCACAATGCTCTTTAACTTAATAATGCCTTGAATGAATTCCGATTGCTCCTTCAATGGTCCACTCTGCTGTCCTTTATTCTGGAAAGTTTCCTTTACTCCCTGGGCAACATCAGAGAGTTTCCCCATTCCACTCACCGGAGAGAACTTACAATAGCTCTTATCGCAGACTATTGTATTTGTTTACATTTCTCTCTCTCTCTTTCTCTGATGGAATGTGAGTTCTGTCAAGGTACAGGTCAAATTAGCTTACCTTTGTACACTCATTATCAAACAGGGTGTGGCTCAAAGTTAGTGTACAAAATAAAAATAAACTAAAAATTAAATTAAAAAACTGTGAAATCCACTCAAATGAGTTTCCTCCTATTATATTATTCTGCTTATTTCTTTCATATCACTTACCATCATGGTAACTTAAGTCCTCGTTTTTTTTTATCTGCTTATTTATTCATTTATTTTCTACTTTCACTCTCACCACCACTAGGATTCTAGCTAATACCAGGGCAAAGAACATTTTCTATCAGCTTGGGTGTTGTGTACCAGCACCAACAATGGTGCAGGGAAGATAGTAATAACACAAAATTTATTTGTTTGTTTGTTTGTTTGCTTGCTTGTTTTTTGCTGAATGAGTAAATATAAAAGGTAGACTGAAAAGCAATAGTTGATTAAGGAAACCAAGAATGAGTGTTCACAGATGCAGGAAGAGAAGCGAAAGAATGTATTCAAATAAGAAATACCGTATTTTACCAATGTGTCATATTTTACTTGAAAAATAGATACACCTATTTTGAGAAAGCATGCAACAATGACAATAAATCTGAACTTAGAAGAAAAAATAAGAAGAGCTTCCCGTTGTTTTTTTTTTTTTTTTCTGCTACCTATAGGAAACAGACTTGGCAGCTGCTGTTACAAATGAAAAGAAAAATTGTCACGCACAAGGTTCATGTTCTCATGATTGATGGACATTTCCTTTTGAAAATATGCCTATTTATAATCACAAATAAAATTCCTGTTGTCTCATGAACAACAGACCATGAGTCTTATGGATTTGCCTCCAAGAGTTAAATAACCGCCTAATTCCACTTGACAGTAAGGATAAAGCTACTGTTCTACTGTGATAGATAATCCCCTGCATGGGGTGGTGGGACTGGGGGAGCGACAAGGAGGCAGGAGAGAGGGGACATCCATCTTGCTAAGCAATTTATGAATTGAACCCTAAATCCTTAATGTACTAGATGGTGAGTCAGTGTGCTAATGCATACTTGATTGAATTTGGTTTAAAATGCTAAGTTAAAGTGTGCAGGTGTCTTGAGCAGGTGCACGGTATTCTGCTAATAAACAGAAGACATTAAACCTGAGGCAAAGCTTATTTTGCTGCATTATAGAAATTTCACAGACCTATAGAAAGTACATGAAATATTGCTTTAGGGAGGGCTATCCATTCAGTATCTCTTCAAACCCTGTAAATCAAGAAAACAATGTGCTAGTTCAGATCTGTGCTATGAGGTTTTTCTTTCTTAAACATTTAAAATGACATATAATGATAATTCCCCCCTAATAGAGTATCATTGTATTTACATAAGTGGGTCTGAAAAATGCTATACTTGAAACCTCAAAAAATATGTGTATGTATGGAAATCATATCATGCTGTATTTTTTTCTGAAACACTTATGAGCACAGTTGGAGTCCCAGTGTCATAATGAAAAATTGCTGTTAATTTTCAGTTTATGGATGTGAAGAGCTGGGAGCTCAGGCTGCACTGGGAATTAGCTTGTGCCAACTACAGAGATCTATTATTTAGGGTGTGCTAAGATTTGATGTAGTCTTGCTATTCCAGAAAGAGGACCAACTGGCAAAGGAATGTTTTACTTTGGGAGTGGCAGCTTTCTATGGGAAATAATTCCATATGAGAGATGCATGTGAAGAAATCTGGCATATTTTCTATCTTGCCCCAAACAGGTTTGAATAAGATATCATTCAGTAACTTTCACACAAAATGGTTTAGTTTGGACATCTACCCTTATGGTGTTTATTAAAATATCACTGCAGGAGCAATAACAAGTTTCATTATTTATTGTCCATCATAGAGCTAATTCACTGCTACGGATTAGGTGCTAGAACTTAAATAGCAATACCATTTAAAGAATAAATTCTGTATTCTTTAAATGGTATTGCTATTTATTATTTATTAATTAATTTATTTATTATAAGACTAACTTCTTTGGTTCCTATAGTTCATATCATAATATATTGTATATAAACCATAACATGATAGAATATGCTTGACCTGGTCTATGTTAGAAATTAATATACCGGGGCACTTGGGTGCCTCAGTGGGTTAAAGCCTCTGCCTTTTGCTCAGGTCATGATCTCAGGGTCCTGGGATCGAGCCCTGCATCGGGCTCTCTGCTCAGCGGGGAGCCTGATTCTCCCTCTCTCTCTCTCTCTGCCTGCCTCTCTGTCTACTTGTGATCTCTGTCTGTCAAATAAATAAATAAAATCTTTAAAAAAAAGAAAAAGAAATTAATGTACCGGGTTTATCTGATATATTTTTTGGTGTTTCATTTTATGAGATGGAGAATTATTGATTCACAGTATAGAAGTGATTTTCCTGTTTACTGATAAAAATCTCTTTGGGGTGCCTGGTGGCTCAGACCATTAAGCATCTGCCTTCAGTTCAGGTCATGATCCCAGGGTCCTGGGATTGAGTCCTGCATCGGGTCCCCTGCTCAGCGGGAAGCCTGCTTCTCCCTCTCCCTCTGCCTCCCCCTGCTTGTGCTCTCTCTCTCTCTCCCTCTCTGTCAAATAAATGAATAAAATCTTTAAAAAAAAAATCTCATCTTTGCTCTTGGGTGTGCCTTAACTGTATTGAAAAACAGTTATTCAGTTGAAATCTAAACAAGTTTTCTAAGAGAGTTTTATAATGCCCCTTTTTTTGTACTTTTAAGACTGAAACAAAATTTTGTCTGATTCTTTTCTTTTTTTCAAAGATTTTATTTATTTTTTGAGATAGTGAGAGAGAGAACACAAGGGGGAGGCGGGTGGGGCTCAATCCCAAGACCCCGAGATCATTACTTGAGCTGAGGGCAGATGCTTGACAACTGAGTCACCCAGGCTCGCCTCTATTCTTTTCTTATCCCCCTGATGTAACCCTTAAATGAAGAGGCAACCCAGTGTTGGTTCACTAAATCAAGGACTATGTTTCACACTTCCCAAAGAAACAAAATGAATGCCAAATTCTAAACTTTGGGAAATATTATTAAACATTTCAAATTTTATCACACATTAAAACCATCCCATCTAAACATTGTCATATTAGTAATTTTCCAGCTTTACTGAGATATTATTGTAATAAATGTCAACTCAAGGCTTGCAATATAGTGATTTTGCATATACATATATGCTGCAAAATGATCACCACAATAAAGTCAGCTAACAGCTCTATCCCCTCATACAACCACCTTTTTCTTTTTTTGTGGCAATAGCATTTAAGATTTAGTCTCTTAACTTTCAAGTATATAGTACAGTGTTATAGTTACCATACTTTACATTACGTCCCCAGAACTTCTTTATCTTATAGCTGGAAGTTTGTACCCTTTGACCAACATCTTCCCATTTCCCCACCCTCCTACTCCTGGCAACTGCCCCTCTATTTCTGAGTTCAACTTTTTTAGATTCCATATATAGGTGAGGAAATACTGTATTTGTGTTTCTCTATATGACTTATTTCACCCAGTATAATGCCCTCATTCTTTCACATGTGAATATCCAGTTTTCCCAGCACAGTTTATTGAAGAGGATGTCCTCTCTTCATTGGGTGTTCTTGGATCCCTTGTCAAATATCAGTTGTATGTACATAGATTTTTTTTTATGGGCTGTCAGTTCTTTTCCATTGATCTATGTTTGTCTTTATGCCAACACCATACTGTTTTGATTACTATCACTTTTCAATAAAGATTGAAATCAAGAATTGTGATGCCTCCCATTTTATTCTTCTTTCTCAGGATTACTTTGGCTACTCAGAGTCTTTTGTGGGGTCCATATGAATTTAAAGGTTGTTTTTTAAATTTCTGTGAAAAATGACATTGAAATTTTTATAGGGCTTATACTGAATTTATAGATGGCTTTGGGTAGTATGGACATTTAAACAATATTTGTCTAATTCATGAAACAGGATATCTTTCAATTTATTTGTGTCTCCCTCAGTATTTTTATTTTATTATTTTTTTATTTAAACATATAATGTAACCCCACCACCTTCTCCAACACCCCTCCACCCCCCTCAGTTTGTTTTTTGACATTAAGAGTCTCTTTTGGTTTGTCTCCCTCCTGATCCTATCTTGTTTCATTTATTCTTTTCCTACCCCCTTAACCTCAGTTTCTTTTATGAATATCAGTTTTCAGTATATGGATCTCACACCCCTCTTTGTTAAATTTATTCCTAAGTAATTTTATTATTTTTAATGTTATTGTAAATAGAATTATTAGACAATTTTACTTTGTTTTAATTTAGATGCTTTTTTTCCCCCCTTGTCTAATTGCTCTGGCTAGGACTTCCAGTACTATGTTGAATAGGAGTGGTGCCAGTAAACACCCTTGTCTTATTCTTGATCTTAGAGGAAAGCTTTAAACATTTCATCATTGAGTATGATATTAGCTGTGGACTTGTCATATATGGACTTTATTTTATCTAGGTACATTTTCTAGCCAGATATTGAGAATTTTAATCATTAATGGATGTTAAATTTTGCCAGATAGCTTTTCTTGCATCTATTGAGATGATCATAACATGTTAACCTTTTATTTCTATTAATGTGATACATCACATTTATTGATTTACATATATTGAACGATTATTGTATCCCAGAGATTAATCCCTTTGAGCATGGTGCATGATGCTTTTAATGTGCTCTTAAAGTCTGTTTTGTTGAATATTAATTTTTTGAGAACTTTTACATCACTATTCATCAGGAATATTGGCATATATATATATATATATATATATATATATATATATATATAATTTATCTGGCTTTGGTATCAGAGTAAAGCTGGTCTTGTAGGATAAATTTGGGAGTATACCATCCTCTCCAATTTTTTGGAAGCTTTTGAGAAGGTTTAGAATTTATTCTTTAAATGTTTGGTAGAATTCACTAGTGAAACCATCTGGTTCTGGGCTTTACTTTTTTGGAAATTTTTGATTATTGATTCAATCTCCAAAATCATTGATCTGTCCAAATTTTCTATTTCTTCATGACTTAGTATTGGTGGGTCGTTGTTTTTGGAAATTTATCCGTTTCTTCTAGGATATCTAATTTCATAATTATTCATAAGTCTCTTATCTTTTGTATTATGTGGGGTCAGTTATAAACTCTCCTTTTGCACTTTAGTTTTTATTTATTTGTGTCCTTTGTCTTTTTCCTAGGTGAGTCAGCTAAATGTTTGTCAGTTTTATTTATCTTTTCAAAAAACAACTCTTAGCTTTGTTGATCTTTTTTACTGTTTTCCTCTTCTCTGTTTCATTTCTTTCTGCTTTGATCTTTGTTCTCTCTTTCCTTCTGCTAACTTTGTTTTTTTATTTCATTTTGTTTTTCTAGTTTCTTGGTGTAAATGTAGGTTTTTTTATTTGAGAACTTTGTTTTTTCTTAATGTAGGCATTTATCGTAAAAATGTCCCTTTTAGAAGTGCTTATGCTGCATCCTATGTATTTTGGTATGCTAAGTTTCCATTTTCATTTGTCTTAAGATTTTTAAATTTTTTTCTTCTTTGACTCATTTGTCATTCAAGAGTATGTTGTCTAATTTCCACATACTTGTGAATTTTCAGTTTAACTCCTATTATTGACTTCTAGTTTTATATCACTGTGGTTGGAAAAGATATTTAATCTTTTAATCTTCTCACATTTGTTAAGACTTATTTTGTGACTTAACATATGATCTATTCTGCATAATGTTACATATTATAGTATTGCAATATTCTGAATTTGACCTTACAATTAACTTTAGTAGTATGTTTTATATTTTCATATTATTAACTGTTGTCTTTTTATTTATGCTTGAAGAACTCATTTTAGCATTTATGGTAAGGCATGTATAGTGTGTTGAACCTCCATTTTTGTTTGCTTTTGAAAATCTTTATCTCCCTTCATATTTGAAAGACAGCTTTGATAGGTAAAATATTCTTGGTTGGGTTTTGTTCTTTGTCAGCATTTTGAGTATATAATTCTACTCTCTCTTGGACTACAAGATTTCTGAGAAATCCTCTGATGGCCTATATGTAAAAATTCTTTTTTTCTCTTACAGCTTTTAAAATTCTTTCTTTGCCTTTTATTTTGGAAAGTTTTATTTTAATATGTCTTGGATAGATTGTTTGGGGTTGAAATTTGGGGATTACTTATTATCTTAATGAACGTGAGTGTCCAGATCTCTCCCCAGATGTGGGAACTTTTCAGATATTAGTTCATTAAATAAGCTTTCTGTTTCTTTCTCCCTTTCTTCTTGTTGGCCTCTAATAACACATAGATTGTTTCTCTTAGTGATATCACATCTTTCACATAAGTCTCTTCACTCATTTTCATTGTTGTTTTTTTTTTTTTCCTTTTCATTCCTCTGAATGGATGATTTCAAATGACCTGTCTTCTAGTTCACAATTCTTTCCTTTGTTCAGTTGAGTCTTCTCTTGAAGATGTCTATTGAACTCTTCAATTCAATCATTGTATTCTTCAACTCTAGAATTTATATCTGGATTTTCTTTTTAAATGGTTTCTATTTCTTTTTTCAACTTCTCATTTTGCTCATACATTGTTTTCCTAATTCCATTTAATTGTCTGCATTTTCTTGTAGTTCACTGAATTTCTTTAAGAGTATCATTCTGAATTCTTTGTCAGATAGTCCATGGATCTCCATTCTGTTAGGTCATTGCAGCTTTATTAGCTTCGTTGTTGGTGTTACATTTCCTCCTTCATTATGTGTAATTATTAAGATCTTGTGTTTATGTCTTTGCATTTGAGAAAGCAGGCACCTTGTCCAGTCCTTACAGAGACAGCAATTGCCATAGTAATATTGCTCATTGGAAGAGAGTAGAAACTACTTTCTTCTTTGAACCTGTAAAAATTCTTGCTGAAACCCAGAGAAACTCTTGTTCTTAACTTGCACAGGGTCTTTATTATCTTTATACACTGGACTGCTTCCATGTAGGAGCTTTGTATGCATATTGATTTGATCAGGAAGTCTAATTACTAATACAAGTACTTGACACATAAGTAGATATTTGGGGTTTCTCAGAAAGTTAATTTTAATTGTAATAAGAATCACATTGTCTTAATCCATAAACATTAAGATTTTCTGGTAAAAAGAGGAATTAGCCTTTGAAAGCAAACACACCCTCTTTGGGTTATTACAAATTATAAATTGGCCTTGAAATTCTATCCCCCCAAATTTCTGAATAGCTTTCCTTAGCCCACTGCATAAATGTAGACTTGATTGAGAATGGCTGATTGCCAAACTCCTGTCTTATCCTTAAGGCTGAAGCATTATTTGGGGGAAATCATTGCTCTGCATGACCATCTTGCATCTGACAATTGGGGGCAAGCTATTTCTTTCATCTAATGTGGTACACCTTAGAACTATTGTTCTTCTGGTTCTCTGGGAATGGAGAAGGAGAGAAAGGGCACTTTGTATCAAAAATCTTGATCCTGATGGATTTGGAATTCATTAAATATGTCAGAAAGTGCTAAGCATAGAATTTTGTGGATGTTTTGTTTTCTTCTTAGTTTCTTTAGTGCTTTCATTCATGCAGTACTTTTTAGTGATTTAAAGTAGGATTTGCTTACAGAAATTTTGCACTAAATTAATTACTGTCCTGTTGAAAGCCTGCTTATCCTACCTTTGCTTATTTTTTCACAGTAGAAAACCATCCAGTACACTAGTAGCTTTTATTGCTTACTTTTCACTCTGTGGTTTTAGGGACTAAAATTGCTATAAGATATGTAACTCAAAGGTCTTTGTAAATCAGTTTTTCATCTTTTTTCTGGTAGTCCTATAACAGGTAATCTAGAGTCACCCAAGTTCAGAACCACTTGAAGATGCTTAAATGCAATATTTGACCAGTTATCATTTGAGAAATATGGCACCATTTTTTAAACATCAGTTTACAGTGAAGTTCGGTGTCTAAAACGAGAATTAGTGGTCTTCACTAAAGAATCAGCTGTTTATAAAACTCTTCAATGTTTATATCCCATATATGACCTCATTTTTGAACATGGTCATTCTCAGATGCATATAATTTGAAATCAACTATACCTACCTTAGTGGTATTCTTAATGTAGTAGTTTCTAAGCTTCATTGTGCATCAGAATCACCTGGAGAACTTCTTAAATACAGATTGCGGGGCCCCACCTAAGAGTTTCTGTTTCAGTAGGTGAGGTGATGAGGTGGTCTTTGTGACAAGTTTCCAGGTGATGCTGATGTTGTTTCCAGTTGGGGACTGAACTCTGAGAGCTACTCTTCAGCACTACTCCAATAGAAAGCCTTAAAGTGATTTGAAGGGTTAATGCAACAACCAAGGGTGTTTCCTCTGGAAAGAATTCCTTGATTATTCTGAGAAAAGATTCAGTCTTCTTTCCCATTAGTTCCAGAGCCAGCACTTATACAAGGCTTTGCAATTTTTTTCTTTGCTTCTCCTTTTCCTTAACTTGACTTATATTCCCTGAGGACAAGAACTATTTTTTTTGTTCACTATAATATTCTCAAGATACATTGAATTTCAACAGAGCATAATGTGTAACGGGTTTATTGGTATATTAAAGGAATATAAAATGAGGGCAGATTTTTCTCTTCCACTTTGCTTAGACAACATTTCACCATTTGGTATTGTCATTTGAATGTTAGAATGATTTTAGAAAGTATGATATGGAGCCAGAAAAGTAAAAGGAAAAATGCTAAATCCAATCTGATGTCACTTAATATCTTAAAAGAGCCAAAGAAATTAAAAAAAAATTAAAAACCTGCAGTATGAAGGAAGTTAGTTAATTTCAGGGTGGATTGCCAGTTTCCTTAAACAAAAAGCATTTAGCAAAGTACAACTTTACTATAGACCCAAAGCCAGAGACCTCTTCATTTGCAGCACAACCTGTCCTTCCTGATCTTAAGGATAATATCCTCAGACATTTGCATTCTCAGCTCTCACACTGGTCACAATCTCTGGTTGAAAAACAACAAGACTAACTGAGAAGTCAACTTTAAGAGTTTGTTTAGAAAGTTAGAATGACACAGTTGGTTTCCTAAGTGAATATTTTTTAACCCTGGAGAAAATATAGAATTAAATGGAGAAAGGATTAACCAAATCAAACTCATAAATTCAATATTTTGTGATAAGGAGTGATCTATGTATTTTTAAAACTCAGGAATTATAACACTTAAGAAAATTAAGCCTAGTGAATTTTCTAACAGATTTAAATTTAAACACGTGATTGAAGATGGCTTTTGGTTGCTGTTTTTATTTGAAAGTTATGAGAATCTTTACATTAAAGAGTACTGGAACATGTAAGATCACTTCAGATTCACCATATCCATAAATTTAATGGGTTAGCTCTACAGGCATTATTTAGCTAATCAGGTAGATTTTATTTATTAACCAATAAATGTGAAATACTTAACAAGGAAATTTTAAAAAATGAATTTATTAAGGCAGCTCAAAATGTTTAAGTAAATTACTCAAGTTAAAAAACCCTCCTAACACTGATTGTTAAAATGCCATAATATGATATAGTTTGCATCCTATCTAACCTCACTTTGGAACACGGTCATTTTTCAAAATTGGAGATCAGCCTTAAGTACCTTAGTGTTAGTCTAATGCAGTAGTTCTTAAATTTTATTATATAATTTGAATTTAACAGGTTAGGGAAGAACAAGGCTTATGAGTTTATACCTTTAATAAATTTATTATGAATTTTAAAAACTGAAATAATTGGTGAAAAAATGTTTGTATTTAAGAGTCACCTGTTAAGAAAAGCAAATAACTCATGCTTCTAGAAGGACAGTTATTTATAGTTTCACAGGTGTAGCTGCATAGAGTGCCTCTAATATAGGAATTGGCTGGGTCCATTGAAGAAAGATTTGGAAACATTTCTAACTTTTGGCCATTGGATGACTGATCTAAAGAAGAGTCAGAGTTAATTGTAATGAGGCAATATTGACCCAGTACATACAGACATCAAGTTTACTTTGGTCCTTGTCAACCAGAAGCTGGATTAAGTTATGTCTGTTACAGATGCTTGGAAAACGTTCCCCCATTTCTGCCATTTCTTTAATTGTTTGCTTAAAATTAAAAAAATATATAAAAGATGTACCCACTGAAGAACAGGTCACTAAACACCATGTGCTCATTCTTTAAAAGACAGCTATAATGATATAGTAAACTTTTCAAGTACATGCTAAGTGTCTACTTCATGAAATATCGACCAATACACCTCATTTCCAGGATCTTCTATAAGACATTTCAACCACATATATGCTTTCTTGATTTTATCCACCAAATCTCACCAAGAGGCTCATGTGAACTTTCTCATTTTCCAACGGCAGATTTATTTATTCCCTCATCTGTGCTTTTGCTTCTATTGTTCTCCTATCTTAGAATTCTCTGACATATTAGATATGTCTATTGTAATTTCACTGAATTCCTATGTCCTCTGTGAAAACCTCCCTGATTCCCTGGCTCTCACTGAATTCCTGCTTCTCTGTGACATTCTAAAACATTTATCTCTATGCCATGCATTTTAACACTAATGTGCATTTTGTAAATATTTTACCACCACTGTATAGGTTTCAGTGGTATAATATTTACCAAGGATGTTTATTAATCCCTGAAATACCTTTTTACCTCCACTCCAAATTACACACACATACACACACATTCTTGTAAACTAGACCTTGGAATCCAGCACCATAGAGGAGTGAGGCACAGGCAAATACAAAGGCAGACAAATGAAACTAACTGTCATCTTTCTAGAACACAAAGCCCAAATTGTTATATAAGCCATGGATTTGGAGAGAAAAGAATTTTCATAACGAGTTTTATTTTTCCTATGGCATAGAGAGGAAAAAACAAAACAAAACTAAACTCTAATTCTCTCTGGTCTTGGTGGGGAGAGGAGAAAGAGAGAGAAGAGAAGAAAAGACTAGGAAGCATGAAAGAAGCTGAAAGACTGTATCTGGGGTTTTACTACCATCACCAAGGGATAGAGTGTGGGTACCAGTGAGTGGAGGGTTACAGAGAGCAGCCATGTCACCAGAATTCAGATGTGGGGAATGGCCATACCTGAGGGTCATACCAACTTATGATCTTCTTGTTCTCCATTCCACAGTGCTGGTTTAAAAAAATGCTAAATATTAAGTAATCTTAAAAAGAAGAGTTGTGGGGGTGCCTGGGTGGCTCAGTGGGTTAAGCCTCTGCCTTCGGCTCAGGTCATGATCTCAGGGTTCTGGGATCGAGTCCCGCATGGGGCTCTCTGCTCAGCAGGGAGCCTGTTTCCTTCTCTATCTCTCTGCCTACCTCTCTACCTACTTGTGATCTCTCTCTCTCTCTGTCAGATGGATAAATAAAATCTTTAAAAAAAAAAAAAAAAGAAGAAGAAGAAGAGCTGTGGGATGCCTGGGTGGCTTAGTGGGTTAAGCCTCTGCCTTTGGCTCAGGTCATGATCTCAGGGTCCTGGAATCGGGTCCTGCATCGGGCTCTCTGCTCAGCAGGGAGCCTGCTTCTCCCTCCCTCTCTGCCTACTGTGCCTTCCCTCTATGCCTGCCTCTCTCCATACTGTGATCTCTGTCTGTCAAATAAATAAATAAAATCTTTAAAAAATTAAATAAACAAAAAATAGGGGTGCCTGGGTGCCTCAGTCATTAGCATCTGCCTTTGGCTCAGATCATGATTCCAGGGTCCCAGGATCGAGCCCCACATTGGGCTCCCAAACTATAGAAAGATCCCAGATGTCCACTGAAGGATGAATGGATAAAGAAGATGTGGTATATATACACAATGGAATATTATGCAGCCAACAAAAAAATGAAATCTTGCCATTTGCAATGATGTGGATGGAACTAGAGAGTATTATGCTAAGCGAAATAAGACAATCAGAGAAAAAAAATTATCAAATGATCTCACTGATATGTGGAATTTAAGAAACAAAACAAAGGTTAATAGGGAAGAGAGAAAAAAATGAAACAAGACAAAGCCAGAGAGGACAGGGCGCCTTGGTAGCTCAGTGCATTAAGCCTCTGCCTTTGGCTCAGGTAACGATCTCAGGGTCCTGGGATCAAGCCCTGTATTGGGCTCTCTGCTCAGCAGAGATCCTGCTTCCCCCTATCTCTATGCCTGCCTCTCTTCCTACTTGTGATCTCTGCCTGTCAAATAAATAAATGAAATCTTTAAAAAAAAAGAAGAAGAAGAAGAGTTGTAAAATATCATAAAGTAAAAAAAAAAAAAAAAATCATAGAAGAGATTCTAACACTTAGTGAAGAAGGATTTGTAGAAGAGGAAAAATCCTTCAGTGACCTAAATAAGAAATTCTAGAATTGACTACATTAAGTTTTCAGGAGGAAGAAAAGACACAAATTAGATTGAGATATAGAAAGTAGATGGATTACATACCACTACACACTGAGATAATGGATTGAAAATCAATGTTCTCTCAATAACAGTGTCTTCAGTGGCCCATTGTATGATGGCAAGTGCCCCACTAACTTTGCTCACCAAGTGTTGTCCAGATAATTCTGAGAGTTTCCTAGGCTTAGTCTACATCCTTGCTGGGGGCAGTCTCTCTCCCCTTCCCCTCCAGCTGTCTCATCAGGTAGCTCTTTGCAGTTTATGACCCTCCTAGTGAGCAAAAGTGTTTTATTGGTGATAGCAGCTGTGGGGTGGGGACACCATATTTTCTGTCCCAAATCCAATTAGGCCTATCTCTAATCCATGTGTAGCACTACTGAATTAACAGGATTTTATTGATGTTAGAAGGTGGTAGGAAAAAAAAAAAAAGTAAGAGTTCATAGCATCACAGGTCTTTGGCCTCATCACCTTGTCCTTCCCTTGCCTCTACCCTCCTCTATTGCCTAGAAAATGGTTTCTCCCTTGTCGCAAGATGGCTACTAGCAGAGTTCAGAGGTATGTGCTTTCTGGTTTGCATCTGAGGACAAAGATACCTTCTTTTTCTCTAACCACAAAACAGGAGTCCAGTGCAAGTCTCAAGATTAGAGAAATTCAGAACATATGTCTTTCCCTGAATCAAACCCTTTAATGAGGAGAATACTGTGACTGATTGGGTTAGGCCTGGCTTACAAGCTCATTCCTGAATCAGTAACCTTTTTTTTTTTTTCTTTTTAAGAGTTTATTCATTTACCAGAGAGAGAAAGAGAGAGCATGAGCAGGGGGAAGGAAGAAAAGGGAGAGGAGAGGGAGAAGCCTACTCCCCACTGAGCAGGGAACCTGATTCAGGGCTCTACCACAGTACCCGAGATCATGGCCTGAACAAAAGGCAGATTGCTAACCAGCTGAGCCACCCAGGTGCCCCCTGAATCAGTAACTTTGAGAAGGTAGGGAGGCTGCCCTAATAGCCCAGGCCAGTCAGGACTCACAGAGAGCTGAAAGAAGGTCAGATCCATTTCCTCTAAAAGGCTACTATACATGGAGACAGAATGAAATGGAAGGCAGCAGCAATTGCCCCCACACTTGTCCTAGAATCTTAGAGTGGACTCTGGCACTGCCTGGCTCCCTGCCACCTCTAGCAGGCTTTACATAACAAAGACAGTCAGTCCCCATGTCACCACCAAACCCAGAACAATATTCAATCTATAGAGTTCTGACTAGGCTGCACTGCTGACTACCTGTCTCAGAGAAAAGGAAGATTTTCTTTTTAATCTCATATTCAGGTCAAGTTTTCCAAATTCTTCTGTGAATTTACATGTCTTATTGGCTATGCCTACTTCTTTTGCAGGACATTTTACACTCCCTGACAGATTAGCCTTGCTATCCAGAATATACTTAAGCACAGAAGATAGTGCTGGGTTATTACATTGTGGTCAATGTATTACTTATAATAAGATTTAAAAACTATGAAGAAGTCACACCTTTATCTAGTTGTTTCATTTATACCCAACTAGATTTTTAGTCTTCTTAAAAGTTAAGTCTTCATTTTACAGGTTTTGCAAAAAAATTTTGTCATGACTGTAGCAATTTCACAAAGTTCAACCTAATATATATCTTTTTACAAAATAGTAACATTTGCAAAAGGTCATGAGCTCTTTGAGGGCAGAAACTATGCAAAACTCACCTTTGTATTTACAGGGTCCAGCACAACATTTGGAACACAATGGGAAACTTAACTAACATTTCTTTGAATAAACAATTAATGAATAAATGAGTAAATCTGAAAGACAGTTATTGACGATGTATCCAAAATGCACAATAAATAAATTGATGTATTTAATATATCAAAGAGAGCATACCTATTTCTCTAGGAGCCAGTGAGGCAGCCTCATTTTTGCCACTGAGATATTATGAAATAAACTACAGCTTAGGCAATACTCCATTAAATCTGCTGCCCAGAAAATTTAAGGTAGTTTTTTGGTAAGTGTTTATGTATATATTATTTGGCTCTGACACAATAAGCACAAATTTGTCTTTGAATATATATTGTTTCTTTATATTCAAAAATCACAAAGTATTTCTCTTTTGAATGAATTATATGCATTTGTATCAATCATTTTATGACCAGGGGTTACAATTTATGTCATCTGGTAGGCCCAATAGTCTCTCCTTTGTCTCTCCTACCTCTTAGCTACTTTTAATTACTTAATTCCTATTTCCAGAAAACAGTTGTCTTTTTTAAAGTTCGAAATTAGAACTTTCATTCTGCCAAACTAAAATTGTACTTGTGGTTCTTGTTTTTCTTGTACACATACATCCTCTTCCAAACTAAAACACTAATCTAAAATGTTATAATAGCTTTTAAGTTATTCCTTTGTAGGCCAGGTTAGTCACATTGAAATGAGTCATCTCATGCATAGAATGGTACACTATTAAACATATCCACGTGAATAATTATTAGTAAACAAGTATTATTCAAAATTTTAAAATAGAATATCATATATTTTGAAATTTATAAAGCTCTTATTCATATATTATTTCTTTCAAATCTTACAATAAATCTATTAAATAAAGTAGATTTTATTGTCTAAATTATTAGAGGATACAGATCTAACTCATTTGACCTGCCATGACCTTGTTAATTCTTCAGGAATACTTATTACTCTTAGTATTTTCAGGGTCTAGAATAGTGTCTGGCATAGCACAAGTGGACAACTAGTAAATATTTTCCAAAACAAATTATTAGATGTCATCCAGCTTGAATCAGAAGTTAATGCCAAATCTGCTAAATTTGATGTATATTCTATTACATCAAACTGACTTTATCATTTTTGTCTTTTTGAACTTTAGGAGAGGTACCTGTCCAAAAAAAGAAATGTTCCTTAAATTTAACCACCGCTCTAGCTCATTCACCATTTGAGCACAGATATAAAACTTCGACACAGGATAAACTGAATTTAGTCCAAATCCAGTGTTGAGCATCTATAGTATAGCAGTCATATGCTAAGCTCTGGAAAGATAAAGACGAGTGAGAGGCCTTTGTCATCAAGAAAATTGTAAACAAATAAAGGAGGGAATAAATGTAATTTAGTTGTTAAGTACTATAATCAAAGTGTGTTGAGGGAACTAAATTAAAAGTACAGTAGGTGGGATCACACTCAGAGTGTGAAATGAGTAACAATAGTGTGTTATCAGTGTGGGCAAAATAATGGTGTAATAAGAAAAAGCACTCAAGCTTCAGTGGTTTAAAACAGCAAACTCAGTTTCTTGTTTACGCAACGTGACGAACACAGCAGTTCTGAATTCTTCATTCACCTTGGTTTTCACTCCCGGATTCAAACTGATAGATCAGCCACCATCTTCAGCATTATTGGTTGTCAAGGGAGAAAGAGGGAGAGAGCTCCAGAAGGTCTCACATCAACTATTAACTGCCATTTCCGCTCACGCATCACTGGTTAAAAATAGTTACATGGGCACACCCACTGATGGAAGGTCCAGAAAGTGGAATCCTGACTTGTGCATAGAAGGCAGAGAACTCTTTAACCAATCATTCTAATGGCTATTGCAAAGAGTAAAATAGGAACCAGTATGACCTAAGCAGTATTTAATACAGTGAAAGCACAGGTTTTAATCTTGCATGTGGCTCAATTCGTTAAATTAGAGCTACTTCAAGAATGTAACCTCTCACTTAGAGTATATTAAAAATAAAAGAGATTCACAAGCTCTCTATGCATATATAGATGCCTGCATATGGGAATTGAAGAAACTAGGCATCCCTAATCAGGCAGTTCCCTTGCTGGAACCACCGTGTTTACAGTTCTCTTAGCTGAAAGTCCTTTTCACCCAATGCACTAACTCTGGTTGTTTTTTGGTTCCAGGTAGCAATAAATAAACACAGTAGCCCAGTTATTATTTAGAGCTGCCAGTTTTTACAGCCTGAAAGTTATAGTCAGTAACCAGGGGGATCTCCAAGGAAATAAGGAGCCAAAGTTTGGAGGGCAATACCCTAGCTCCTGTAGCAGTAATAGAACTTATGCATGAGGCAGGGCTATAACCACGGCACAGAGTGCAGAGCACATGATCTCCATGTTGCTGTTGGAGGGAAACACTTGATGCATTTTTTGCTGATAATGATCAGAAGGAGAGGAGCCTGTGGAGTTTGTATCAGATGCAGACTTCCCAAGCTATAGGATCTGTATTCTAACCAAAAATAAATGTCAGATATTTTTATTGAATGGCATTACTGTCCAACACACCATGGCTCTAACTGCAGTTGAAACTCTTTGTTTTATTTTTTCAAAAGCTGATAAATTGCCTGCTTGTTGAAAATGCTCTGGACTGCTAAAGAAATAAAAATTTAATCTAAAACCAGAAGCAGAAACTCATACACAATTGATTTATTTATTTTGAAGGTGATTAGAAGTGTATAAGCAAAAAAAGATTCTGCTGAAGTCTTCCTCTTTCACCTAAAACTCTACTCTTCTAGACCACCAAGGAGATAACTTGAAGAGAGGCACATATCCAAAAAAATGTTACTTAAGATTAACCATCATCACTCTAGCTAATTCACCATTTCATCCACCTGCTTCTTGCACTGATAATTTTTCTAGACTTTAAATCTCACCATTTATTCCCAACAGAAAAAGAAAGACAGGGCCACTGGACTCTGCAGGATGCATGGACCCTGACTGCTTATTTTAATTCACTATAATACATAAGTGTACAAGCTTCTGACAGCTTGAAAACCCTGCAGTCTCTAGCATGTTGATTTTGCTACTCTATATATTTAATTTTCTTTTAAAAACGTATCGTATTTCTCTGAGCATTCATTTGCTTTTCAAATTATGGCTGCCTAGCTAAGGCTTGTGTACCAGGTGCCATGTAAAAGCATGTTAAAAGTAGATAAAAGCAATTTACCCTGCCCTCTAATTAGAGATGTCTCATCTTTACCACTGACAATAGCAGTATGCAGCTGTGGCAGTAGAGAGATAATAGGAGCTGGAGCAGGGAGAAATTAAAGATATGCTGGCTGATGCAGAGTGTCACCTCTCCATTGCTCAGCTTGGGTGGGCTTCAGAATGAATAGTGATTTTTAGTATTTCTTCTTCCCTGACTGTTCATTTATTTCAAATTAATAATTGAGCTTTAAATGCAGAGCGAGGGGATACATCAGGGAGAGAGCAGCAGGCTATAGGAGAAAAGACGGTGACTTTCTTAATGACTCACCGTTAGACTACATTTTGCTAGTTCTATAGCTCACCTGTCATTTAACACCTGTTGGATACCCATCAGTGTACTTGATGTAATAAGGTTTAAAAAAATACAGAGAAAACATGTCCCTTGCCCCATGGAGTTTGCCATCTAAAGGATTGTTCTTTATAAAGATCATATCTGATATGTTGTCATCATTTGTCATGTGCAAAGGAAAAGGTAAAGTAAAAGTGTTCAGTATAGGCTGTTTAAAATAAGTAAATGTTGAGAAAATATTTAGTGAAGTGATCAGCCAGAATGAGGGACTTGGAAGGAAGGGGCACTCCTGGAAAAAGATCATGTCTAGAGGTAGTAAGCAGCAGGCATGTGTAAGAACTGTTGAGATCAATTTTCCTGCGAAGGGGGAAGGACCATTGGCAAAGGACCTTAAAATGTGCAGAGCAGACCAAAATGGCAAACTGACAAAGGAAATTTAATCTCAGATCACATAAAGTGATGTGATTAAAATTGCATTTGAGAAAAAAATATCCAGGTAAATGTGTGCTGATTATAATGTAGTGGGAAGGTCCTGGAGGTTAGTGTACATAAAGAAACATTTAAGTAGCAGTTCACTGAATGGAAATCAGGATGAGAAATGATGCTATAAGTGAGGAAAAAAAAAAGACTGAAGTGTGTAGTAATGAGGTATGAGAGTGTGGTTGTAGAAATGGAGAGAAAGAAAAGCTAAAGTTTGTGTTTAACATGACACGTAGTTCAAGAAATAGCCCATGGACTTGATCAAGTGGTAGAATAAAGACATTGAGAATACATTTAGCAGACAAGAATAGTGACAATAACGAAGTAAGTACAAAATATAGATTTGTGTGAGAAAATCATGAGTTTAGTGTTTGGTACTTCAACTGGCATCTACAGTGAAATGAAACGTGAGATTGAGAAGATGGTGAGACTGGAGTGGTAGATCTGGGAAGCTCTTGTCTAGCGGTGGTAGTTGGACCAAAACAAATGGATGAGTTATTTATGAGTAAGAACAGCGGTAGAAGAATGTTAGAGAATGAAATCACAGAAAGCAGGAGGGAAAGCATGGATGATAAAATGCAAGAAATTGAGATAAGTGGGGGATAACCATGGGTACCAAATGTTAGCAAAACTCTAGGGAGGAAAGAGCTTTAAAATGAAAAGAATGTTTATAGAGAGGAAAAAGAAACAAAATATTTTCCTAAAAGAAGAGAATTAGTGAATCCCTTCAGTAGAGCGGCATAATGGAGACCTAGCGGAGAGGATTAAGGAAGGACAGAGTGGTGAGAAGTGTTAGCAGAAGGCTCAGGCATTCAGTGCAAGGAGAAAACAGACTGAGAGCAGTAGTGAATGTTAGCATCACCAAGTTAATAACTTAAATAAAGCTTAGGGAAATTGGAACATTTACATTTTTTAGCAGGAATTAACTATAGAGGGATGGAATGCTGGAGGGCGGAATAAAAATAAGATGAAAGTATAATATATATGCGTACACAGTTCATTCATATGCATGTATAACCTTGGGTAATGCACATCTAATCAGAGGAGAAAAACCTGTTAGTTCAAAGATGGCATCAGAATTATCTTGGAAAAGATCATTTTATTTTGTTTCTGAAAATAACATATGGATCTGTATTGGTTCTGTAATGATACAGAACCTCGGAACATTACTAGCATGCAGTAAGAATTCTACAAAAAAAGGCCGGTAGCTCTGCATACTACATTTTCACTTACAGAGGTAGCCAAGAGGAAGAGAGGAAGGAGTCTGGAGATGGAAAGAAGATTGACTCTGGGGATGGGTTTGGGGATGTACCGGGAGGTCTCGTTTTTAAATGAGAAAAAGAGTTGGCTAGTGGGATTCTCCCATTGATGAGAATGGCAATAGGTATGTCTCATATTCACTAGGACAATGTTTGAAATGTATGCAACATTTAGGTGAAACCTTCACATTTTTTTAATGTATAAGCTCATAACTCTGTCTCTCTCTCTCTGTGGTGTGTTAAAGTAATCAAGGAAAGGGGCTTTGTTTTATAACTGGGGTACACAGGGGAAAGAGAGCAGAATAGCTGAAAGCTATAAGACATGAAAGTAATTAAAGATTTAGAAGAAATGCAGAACAGTGGTGTCTAGGAAAAATGTAAGTCTGACCAAACCCCATACCGTCAATCCCCAGAGACATTGTGCATAGGATTTTGAAACAGATTTTTACTTAAATCTTGAAAGACAAGGCAAATGAAAATATTGGATGCCTTGCGTCAGCCAGGAGCTAATATTTGGGATGTATATAGGGCATGGATACATAGAAAATAATTTACCAATGACAATAATGAGATATACTGTTTGTTGAATGTTTATTGCTGTGTAAACACAATATCGCAGTCCTAAAATGTAGACTTCAGAATTAACATCTGATCTTAAACATTTAAAACCACTTGCTATATATGTATTTCCTAGACAAATGCATATCTGAAACAAAACATTGATTTTTCCAGCCTGTTATGATCATATGTAAAGATAGTCAGAAATTATTTATTGGAAATGCACTACTAAATTCATTAGAGGGATATTTTAATTAGATTAATTTTGTACTAACAGTCAGTGAGAAGTTACAACTGTTACTTGCAGTGAGACAAAAATATGCATCATTCTTTGGCAGGAAATAAGTCAAAATCCAAATGATTAAAAGTGTATACATACAATGTATCTGCTTGTAAAGGCTGAATGAACTAAATAGATACATCCAGAGTAGGTGCTGCCCAAGATCAGGGCATTTTTACCTGATAAAATTAGCAAGATTAGGTATGTTGAACTTTGAAAGTAATTTTTGTCTACCTCTCTCTATGGATAGGAATACATGTTTTGGCCTTCATTTAGAATTTTGCTTACTCTTAGAGATGTGGACCTGTTTAAAAATGGTCAGATTTAAACTCACTGGGTTTCTAGGGCTTGATTGTACCTGCTATAATTAACACATACTACATAATCACATTTTATTGTAACTTCTGAAAGTGAGAGAACATGTTTTAGTTTTCTTTTCTCTTATCTTCAAATCTTCATTTGGACTACTCTATGTGATAGAAGCAGCTATTTTTCTTTTATCCTCTAATCTGGACCACATAAAGGTTTTTATGTCCAAATCATATTCTTCAAGAAACAAGCATTCACTGAATGATTTACTGCATCGTAGGTACTATGCAAGACACCTGAGACCATCATAAGACAGATGTTTCTTCCAGGAGCTTAATGAGAGAGCAATGTTTTTAAAATATACCTTTCCTCAGTAAACCATTAATATAAAACAGAAATGAAATTATCAACCAATTGAACTCAACCTGGCCAACTTGCAACACCTACAGGTTCATAAACATATTGAAATATATAATTTGTTGTTTATTTTATATGTGCATCCAAGGTTTTGTTATATAAACATTGAAAATAAATGTTAATATTAACCACCAATGGGACTATATAGGGATGATTAAAATCAGTCATGTTTATTTATTTTTATCAGATATCCCTCCTCATCCACTAGTAAAGTACAATCCAGAGCCTATGACCTATTACATTGAAGGGAATAAAGGAAAAAAAATTATGACTACTGACTTTACCGGTGAAGAAAAATTAATTCACTGTTTTAGGTGACAGCAGCATCAAGACTTCAATCTAGACTTCAAATCAAGAGTTTTGAAGTCCAGATTTGTGTGTCCTTATGATGCCATTAGGAAGGAAGGAAGGAAGGAAAGAAGGAAGGAAGGAAGGAAGGTAGGAAGGAAGGAAGGAAGGGAAGAAAAAGAGAAAGAGAAAGAAAGAGCCAAAGAGAAAGATTTCAGTATAAAAAGACAAATAGAGGTTAGTGGAGTTAATCTTAAAACATCTAATAGATGTAATTAGGGCCCTAAAGCAATAATTGCAAAAGTTGTGGAGCCCTTGCCACCTCCAAAACATCATATGTGGATGCAAGAATCATACCAACAATATGCATAATTGGATAGGAAATGGATGGAATAAAACCATACCTAAGGAAACAAGGGGACACATAATGTGTGTTGTGCTTAACAGTAAGCTTAGGGAAAACAGTCTCCCATACTATTGAGTCATGTAAACTGTTATGAGATTTTCATTACAATGATCAAAAGAAATCTATTTCTGTCATTGGGGAGATATTGTAAATGAATCGAACAGGTCTAAATAATCCTGTCCTTGTTCAAACTGTAGCTTACGTTCCCTGATGGGATTTATATACAGAATAGTTTGCGACTGACCTTCCTAGTATGGTGCCTAGAATTCCCACCCGTCACTCTGCCTTAAGCATAGTGCCTCAGAAGGCCTTGTGGAAGTAATACATGAATATATAATACCGATTTGCATGTCAACATAGACTTTTAAAATTCAAATCAGCTAACTGTCACGTTGTTGTAGTGAAAGAAACCCAGATTTTGGAGCTGGACAGAACTGGGTTTGAACCTTCCTCTTCTGCTCCTTCACTGTATGTGTCATTTTGGATAAAGTACTCAACCTCTGAGCTACAGTGACAGTGTATAACATATGTGTGAGATTCCTGGCAAGATTCTGATATATATATGGGCCCAAGAGGTAAGCTTCAATGGGAGGGGAATGGGTAGTCAGATTCCAGCAAAGCCAAAACATTTCCTTTTATTTCATAAAATATCTGAATATCTGAACAAGAAACATCTCCTCTCTCTTTCTCAAGGTTGCGTAGATAAATTACTGAACTGTTTTTGTTGTTTTTTTCCACCTCTCTCTAATCTCCTTAAAGCCCGTATACAAATGGAGTGTCTGAATATCTCACAGGCACCTCAACTTCAATATATCCAAAATGAATCATAATCTTTTTTTCAACATGAATTCTTTTTTTTTTTTTTAAGATTTTATTTATTTATTTGACAGAGAGATCACAAGTAGGCAGAGAGGCAGGCGGGGGCGGGGGAGGGAGCAGGCTCCCTGCTGAGCAGAGAGCCTGATGAGGGGCTTGATCCCAGGACCCTGAGATCATGACCTGAGCCAAAGGCAGAGGCTTAACCCACTGAGCCACCCAGGTGCCCCTCAACATGAATTCTTTATTTTTTTTTAAGATTTTTTTTTTAATTTGACAGAGATCACAAGTAGGCAGAGGAGATAGGAAGACATAGAGGAAGAAGCAGGCTCCCTGCCGAGCGGAGAGCCTGATGTGGGGCTCGATCCTAGGACCCTGGGACCATGACCTGAGCCGAAGGCAGAGGCTTTAACCCAGTGAACCACCCAGGCACCCCTCAACATGAATTCTTAATGGCACCAACAGTCTTTCAGTTCTTGACTGTATTCAAATATTAGTCAAAGTAAAAGTAGACTCACAATGGTTATTATGTACAGGATGATGGATGGAGGTTGTCCACTGATCAGAATCCTCTAGGAAAAGTCTGGACTACATGGGACTTGTGGATTGTCCTAATGACTGACTGCATGGTGTTACTCAAATTTAGTGGGAAAGGACAAGAGATGCTGAAATCCCTGCAGTGCTGGGAGGAGTTTTCACACAGAAGAATTGTGGAGCCCCAAATACCAAGAGAGGCCACACTGAGAAATGTGAATAGAATCTACCTCATCAAAGATACTTCTCATTCCCATTTGCTATTTTCTCTTCCTATTTCTGTTGCACTACTCCAGGTTCTGCACTATCTTGAATCATAGAATGTTATTGCTTGAAGGAATTTGAAGGTCATTTAGATCAAGGTCATCCATATCTCTGGGAACTGAGGCCAAAAAGGTTCATTTCCTGGCCCAAGTTACATGACGACTTGGTTACAAAGCTGAAGTTTGACCTCAGATCTGACTGTTAACTGCATTCGATCTGCCTGAGGTTATAATCTTATCTAATTGCTCTCCAGATTCAAATTCACCCTCTGCTGGACAGAGCCTACCACTAACTCTTAATGAATCATTCCCAGAACACCCCAGAAGATCACTTTCCAACCAAAAACAGCCCCGAGTGTTTCCTCCTTGCCTACTAAATATATTCCTCAGCCTTGAATCCTAACCACCCATGATCTGGGCCAACCAGGCCATCTAGTGTTATCTCACCCAGCTCTCCTTCTGCCTTCTTCAAGTGACAAACTGTCCCTCTGGCTACCTCCCAAGCACATATTGGGCATTTATATCTTCCCTCAAGGTTTTCCCTTTGCCTAAAATATTCTACACATTCCCTCCTGTCAAATCTCTACTGACATTCAAATGTCTCCTTCTCCATGAAGCTTTAAAAAAAAATTTCCTCAACAACACGTGTTTTTTTGTAACACTTTTAATACTTTATAGCTTTTATTGGAATCACTACGGTCTGGTTGGCACTATAGCTATTTGAATATTTTGTTCTATTTGAGGACAGAGGTTGGCAAACTTGAATAATCTCACCTACACCATTTTTGGCACATATGAGGTAGAGAGCAAAATTTTGGAGATATATACACAAAATACCTAGCAGAAAATCCAGGAGGAAAATATCAAGAGAAAAGAAAAAGCTTCCACGGCTACCTGTGTACCTTAGAAAAGCTTTGAAGCACTTCTCACTCCTACTTTAGCACTCCTTTTCATATTATAAGTGAAATTCATTGGAAATATGTTCCAATTAAAAAAAACAACAGAAGAATGACATCATCCCTGTTCTTTCTGTTGCCCACAATCAAAGTTCCATTTATCTCTGTCATCTAACCTATGCTGTCAGCACTAAGGATGGAAGCCTCATTAATAAAAATCAAAGCAGATCTTCTACCTTGTGGACGAGAACTCCCAATATATCCTCAAGACAATTGTGTTGCATATTACAGCCTGGAGAAGTGAGAATTCTAAATCGAAAAAAAATCAGTTGATTCAGAAGTTCGTTTAGAACCGTAACTGTGGGAGGAAAAATCCTTGTGAAATCTAACTATTCACCACTACAAAACCTGAAGTTCATCTAAAATTAAGCAATAAAGTAGGGCTGGGGAGTAGACTCTAGCTTCCTTGGTACTAACCACTCCCTTCCAAATTAAACTCTTGATACATTTGTAAGTCTTTGTGTATGTGCGTGTGTTAATAAATTTGGACATGTGTTCCATACAGCTATGTATTTCTTAATGTGTCCTTACATGAAAAAAAAATCACATGATCAATATAGTGAGCTAAATATAAGTGAGCTGGAAATATATGGCTGGAATAGTCAGGCATAAGATGAGGAACAAAGAAACAAAAACATTTAAAGTGCATATAATCCAATTTAAAAGAACAGAATCTTAATCTTAAATCATTAAATCATGAGCTAGGTAGTCCCTAGTTTTATGCTGATTTCTTAATGCTGGTAATGCACTGGAAATTAGGTTGCTGTGTCATGGCTGTTGATGCGTTCAACAAGAGTTGTTAGAGTTTTTGTACATTGGTGAAACTTTTGATAGTACTGGACATTATCTCATTTTTATGTAGTTGATCACATTTTAATTATTAGAAGAGTGATTTCATAGGAACTAATTGGGTTTTTTAGAGTTGTAAAGATGTGCTAAAAGGAAATCATTATGCTATGTTATAATTCAATCTTTTCTTACAAAAGTATTATACAGTTCACTTTTAAAAAGTTACTGCACAAAACTCAAGAGCTGGGTTCTTCCAACCTGCAGTTCACAGTAATTAATCCTCCAAGGTTTGCTTTCTGAATCTAGAAATATAAATGATGAGGTCATTACATAAATTACATCATAAGCTATCAGATGGCCTTTTATTATATTGCATTATATTTAAATAGAGCTCAGCTATAAGTAGGTGATTTGAAAAGTTACTCTGCCCTTCACTAATAGCTTATATTATTTCCTAAAAATTTCTTTTTGTAGAAAAGGGCATGCCACTTCTCTGCTGGATGCTCCAGCAAGTCTTGTTTACTGTAACCAGGAGATGAAATTTCCAAACAAACCCTGGTGTTTACAGCACTTGGAGAGGCATGTGGCCTGCCATTCCAGCCTCTCTCAAGCATGTGCCCCACCTGCTTTTCGGCTTTGGCTGGAACAAGTTGGTTGGGCCACAGCACAAGTGTGAGAACATGAGAATGTGAGATGCCACAGGCCAGGTGACATGCCAGTGCCGCAAAGCTGGTACATGGCAGGGCATCATTGTGTACACAGAAAGGCCACATGCCACACCAAAATGTGGCAGCCACTTCTCCCAAATTAGATGAATAATTTCCCTTTCATTATGTTCTCACAAACATGTTGTAAAACAATAAGCCTTGAGCTACATGAAGTCCAAAAGTTCAGGGTTTCAAATGAGTGACAAATGAATATTCATGCTTATTTTTGAGTTGATTGACAAGTAGACCTTTTTTTTTAACCACACTTATGTGTGATTTAAGAAATATTTCTTCAAGGCAACAGAAATCATTCTTTTACATGTGAGTCTTCTGATGTGGCCAAATGCTGTCGAGCAGCAAATAACTTTTTTTTTTTTTTTGTCTAATAAAGCAGGAGAGAATTTACTAGAAGAAATGTCATAGGATCTCATATAGTTCCTCCTGGTTCTCTCTGAATTTCAGACTTCTGTATGCTATCACTAGGTCCATGCTGCTAATGCAACTGCAGTTGAATTCATTTCAAGTGTTGGCAGGAAAGGATAAGGGAAAAAAATAATTACACTTTTAAAATTCTGTTGAGTCTAGTATGGGTTACAGAACTCATAAATGTGCAGTGTCAGGTAACCCAAGGTATTTTCTGAGTTCTGACTCTACTGCTACATAAGTGTGTGAACCTAAAAGTTGAATAAAATCTTCTTTATTTTATTTTCTTCATCTTTTTTTTTTTTAAAGTTTTTTTTTTTTTTCATTTATTTGACAGGCAGAGATCACATGTAGGCAGAGGCAGGAAGAGAAAGAGGAGGAAGCAGGCTCCCTGCTGAGCAGAGAGCCCCATGCGGGGGCTTGATCCCAGGACCCTGGAATCATGACCTGAGCCAAAGGCAGAGGCTTTTACCCACTGAGCCACCCAGGCACACCTATTTTCTTCATCTTAACCATGGGAGACTCAATCCAAGGCCAAAATCCTTCTGAAATTTTTGAAGAATCAGTAATGAGCATTTCTTTCTTTCTTTCTTTCTTTTTCTTTTTATTTTTTTAGTAATGAGCATTTCTTTCTTGACGAGAGGACATTAGCCAGAATCTTGAAAGCATTTGTCTCTGCTATCCAAACTTTACGCAAGAAAACAAGTATGGAATTTGTGATTATTAACGTTTTTTCCTCATGTGGTATCTTTTCAGACATTCAGTCCTTAAGATTAACATAGAGTCTTTAAGTTAAACAGATGAAAAAAATCATCTACTGTTTGTTTAACTACAAACCATGAATCTCAAGGAGGAGACTATACCTAGTTATAGCCTTTGTCAAAGATTTCACATAATATTGGAAGTGAATCGATGATTTTTAAAAGCTAAAAATTATAATTGTGGAGAGCTGTAATTTAGGTTTATATCCTCTAGTTCTTGGTTTGTACAGCTGCTCTCTAACTTTCCTAAAATAATACACCACACTCGAGTGTGGGACAGAGAGTATCCTGTAGGGACATAGTCCGGTTTTAGATGAACAGACTCATGGTTCTGTTGGCTATAGCCAAGGACTGTTCACCTTCACCAGAAACACAGCGTATTCATCATTTACATTAAAAAAAAGCCACTGATACTGCGCTATGCTTATAATGTTATGTTGCCTAATAAAGGTATTTTGGGGAGTTTATTTATTCCCTTTCTGTTTGCTGAGTAAATTATTGCTTGTAAAAGGTTATGCTTCTCCAGAGAGTATTAGAAATAAAGTCTCTGTTCTTTTTACCCAAAGTCTGGGCGATTTCCAGCATTTTTTAAGCCTAGAGTTTGAATAAGAATGTCATCTCTTTGAAATAGTCTGCTGAAATAGAGATTTAAAAGCTCAGACACTGCCTCTTGATGAATACAACAGACTGAGAGGAGATGGGGAATCCTGAGTCTGTGTGGAGACAGCTTCCTATTTGAGTTTCCGTATTAGTATTCACCACAGTAGGTGAAGCTTTGGAGACCAAGTATAATTTTGAATTCTGAATATCCAAGCAGAATATTCAGATGTAGCTTATATACTCCATGTTTTAAAAAATATGTACTTCAGTAGAGAATCTACAAAAAAGTACATTATCCTTGTTTGAACATATTGAGCATTCACCCTCTCTATCTGAATTCTGTAATTTCTAGAGTTATAGCTCCAAAATATTTTACTAGTAGTATGGAATCAAAATTGTAAACCAAATAAAAAGTGCACTGGTAAATAAAATGTTTTTCCTAGACATTTTCATTCTCCTCTCCTTTTGGTCTTCATTCTATCTTATTTCCTGTTTACATTTTTCCAGGTTCTTGCATGTAACATTAATCCCCTTCCCCCCACACAAAGACCATGCACACTCCTAGGAGGTTATAAAGATGTCTTTTCATTATCTACTGACTTTCTTCTTCTTCTTTTTTTTTTTCTTCTAGTTTCTTCTCTCTGGGACATAGATGAGCTGGAGGTAACACTTGGGAGACACTCATAATTGAAAGATGAGGTGAGATTAAATGATCGTACATTATTTCATATCTGCCTAAGGTGAAAGCAATGCTGGTCCCATCCACTTAAAATTAGTGATTTAGTGTCAAGTGTGCCATTTTAACAAATTTTAACAATGGTACCTAGATTAGAAGTGGACAGACAGAATAGCCTACCTTTATTGTCTGTGACACACAGTAGGTCATTAATAAATATTTGATTGAGTAGACTAGGAAAAAATGTCATTGTGGAATGTGTCATGTCAGCTTAGAATTGTTGGACTATGGCTATGTTGAGGAGAAATAAGCAAAAGTGAATCAGTTCTGCCCTAAGGACTAGAAACTATGATGAAAAAGAGTTTTAGAAAAGTAAATGGGCAAAAGAAGGGGCTAATATTTTGAATTAGTGAGAGCATACTGTGAGTTAAACATTAAGGACAAAGCTATATTTGCTGCATCTAGGGAGAATGACAGTTGAAGCCATTTGAAAAATTGAGAAAGGATGTGTTCATGATCATAACCTGTTATTATAATCATTTGTTGGACCCAATTTTCAAATTTTTTATGTTTAAAATAAAGAGGAACATACACATGAAAACACACATTTTCATACTGAAGTTTACCTTACTATCATATTTTCAGACAGTGGTTTCATGATGAATTTAAAGCAAGGGGTGGAACCTACAAGAAAATAACAATGTGTTTAGATTTTGTTAAGCCTGCCAAAATCATAGGGAAGCATAATCACCACCCAGTGCCTTTTTGGTTTTAGGGGAAAAGTTTAAAAAAAAAAATTAATGTCCTAACAAATACTATTGAAAATATATTGAATCTGACTAAAGTGTAGACCATGATGAGTCAGGACACTTGGAAATGAAATGCGATCATATTTTGTCAAGGAAAAATCAAGTGATCTGTGATAAAAAGGGAAACTTTGATACCAAGATGAAATACAAAAATATCTGAATCTACTCATTCCTTCAAAAATACTATAAATCCTGGGCTTCAGTTTATTGTTATATTCTTTTAATTTCTGATTTTCAAAGTTTAAAAATCTGGTTGCATGATCCTCAGAATACACATAACACTCGGGAGACATTGATAAAGCATCGAATACGTTAGTAAATTTCCTGTATTTCATTAGGAGACCTTTTTTTAAAAAGATTTTATTTATTTGGGGTGCCTGGGTGGCTCAGTGGGTTAAAGCCTCTTCCTTTGGCTCAGGTCATGATCCCAGAGTCCTGGAATCAAGCCCTGCATGGGGCTCTCTGCTCAGCAGGGAGCCTGCTTCCTCCTCTCTCTCTGCCTGCTTCTCTGCCTACTTGTGATCTCCGTCTGTCAAATAAAAAAAAAAAAAGATTTTATTTATTTATTTGACAGAGAGAGGTCACAAGTAGGCAGAGAGGCAGGCAGAAAAAAAAAAAGGGGGAAGCAGGCTCCCTGCTGAGCAGAGAGCCTGATGCAGGGCTTGATCCTAGGACCCTGAGAAGAGAATTAAGCCACTGTGCCACCCAGGCACCCCTAGAAGACTGTTTTAACCCACTTTAGGTGACCAAGATTGATAAAGAAGTATTCTTACATTAACTATACGATTTGCCAAACCACACATGGAAATTTAAAAAGAGAAAGATATTTTTCTTTGACCTGAAAGGAGGACCACACATATACTTTAGTGAATTGAAAACAGCTGTGTACAGTCTTTGGCACAGGCAAGCTTTTTGAAAGATTACATCTGGATGGTCAGTTTTTGGGTTTTGATACAATCACCATTAAGGTATTTACATATAAATATAAAAATATGTTGAACTGCTTAAAAACAGTTTTAAAAGTTGAATTTGGTGTTCCTGGTTTTTGTTTTTCCCTTTTCTTGCACTCTACTGGTACATAATTTGAATAAAACTATTCAGAGGCAAATGTTAACCATCAAATTTGAAGGAATGATAAAACTATTTTAAAAATGAGGAAATCTTAATTCTCTCCTTGACTGTTGAATGTACTAAATGATGCTTTGCCCACCACTTACTTAATCCATACAGTATACAATTTCCTTGTATAGCGAGGTTAACACTACTTATTATTTAACTGGGATTTTTTTTTTAAAGATTTTATTTATTTATTTGTCAGAGAGAGTGAGCACAGGCAGACAGAGTGGTAGGCAGAGGCAGAGGGAGAAGCAGGCTCCCTACAGAGCAAGGAGCCCAATGTGGGACTCGATCCCAGGACGCTGGGATCATGACCCGAGCCGAAGGCAGCTGCTTAACCAACTGAGCCACCCAGGCGTCCCTTAATAGGTATTTTTAAAGAAGATATTAAAACTAAATGAAATCTTAATGAAATTTCTATGTTCACATATTGTCTATAATCAGAGTCAGTATTTCCTCTTTTGCCAGACCATTTTCAGAACATGTTGCATTCTTGTTTTTTTGAAAAGATAATGTAATTTCTTTTATTTTGGTAATGTAAACTGGAATTCATAGGCACTGAATTAAGCAGGTGTAAAGGAGATTAATTTATTATATCAATGATTTGCATTTATTATATTTATTTTTATAATGCCCATCAAGTGGCAACTCAAGGCAGCATGCGGTGATTCTGACTGCATTGTAATAGTCATAAAAAATATATTTATAAGACCCTGTATCAGACATCTTCTGTGAATCTCACCCTAAAATGTAAAGCAATAATCTGGGAATAGTTATGAATATCTAAAGATGCAAGAGTGACTTTCAAAAGGATTTCCTCCCCCAGTTTTCCCCTTAGAAAGAACTAAAGATATCAATCCAATACATGTATTTTTTTTTCCCAGGCATCAATTTTCTTGGAAATAAATCTGAGAAGTAGAAAACATAATTTACTTTCTGCATGGGTATTTGCTGTAAGAACTTTCACCATGATGGAAAGTGAATGGAAAGGTTAAGTAGAAGACGTGCATCATTGCTGTAATTTGTACACTGATGTGATGACCTCATGTTTAATATTTTATGGAGTAGAAGGTGAATGCTAGAGGGAGAAATGTCACTTGGAGATAAGGGAAATCATATGCTAAGAATGTGTATAAATGTGACTGAGAATTAACTTGAGTGTTTCTTTATTAATTGATAGACTGGTGTAACATGACGATGAAATAATGAAGGTATCCTAGCAACCATCTTTTCCTAACGACTGTGGCCTGTAAGGCTGTGATGACTGTCAGCCACATTTTATTAATTCAGGAGGGTGAGCAAAGATAATTTCAATTAATAAAGCCTCTCTACAAACAAAGTATAATGTAGATTTGATCACATCTATGACTAGAATTTTTTTTTATTTTATAGTATAAAATAATAGTATACCTCAATGAATAAATTATTTTAAGTTGATAATATTCTAGGTCTGAATACTAGTAAGACACTCTATCATTTATTTAGTTGATATACAATCTGGAAAAAATCTTTTTAAAAAATATATAGGGGCACCTGGGTGGCTCAGTGGTTTAAGGCCTCTGCCTTCGGCTCGGGTCATGATCCCAGGGTCCTGGGATCGAGCCCTACATAGGGCTCTCTGCTCAGCAGGGAGCCTGCTTCCCCCTCTCTCTGTCTCTGCCTGCCTCTCTGCCTACTTGTGATCTCTCTCTCTGTCAAATGAATAAATAAAATATTTAAATAAATAAATAAATAAAAATTAAAAAATATATAAAGACCTGTCAATATTATGAGGTCTCCTTTTAATACAAAATATGAAAACAAAAATAGGCATTTACTTATAAGTTGATGTTTCTATTTTTATCAGCTTTATTATTCCAATAATATCAAAATCAAAGCATTATATGCCCTTGCTTTGATATTCTAAAAGCTGATGTATTCCTCTGTTTTTAAAATCCATGTCTGTGGGTATCCTCTCTCCCAATACTGAATTTACCCAAATACTATTTTTAGCGAGTTAAAATTGATACAAGAAGTACTTATTAAGTACCTACCATTTGCTTAAATGAAAGATCAACACGACACGATCATAAAAACACTTCTACTGAGTTTTTAGGTGTACTATTTTCCCAATTTCCATCTCTTCTGACTTATTTATTTATTTTATTTTACTTTTTTGAAGATTTATTTATTTATTTATTTGACAGAGAGAAACACAGTGAGAGACAGAACACTAGCAGGGGGAGTGGGAGAGGGAGAAGCAGGCTTCCCGTCAAGCAGGGAGCCCAATGTGGGGCTGGATCCCAGGACCCTGGGACCATGACCTGAGCCGGAGTAGACGCCCAACAACTGAGCCACCCAGGGCCCCTCCTCCGATTTAATATAGAAATAATTTATCGTGTAGGTCCTGTCGGGAAAACAGAAACCTCTGTCTACATGAAAAAAATAGAAAGGGTTTCAATATAGAGAATTAGTGAAGGCAAGAAGCTACAGAACTGCCAGAAACTGAAACCAGTCATCACTGCCTCCAACAGTGAAGTGAAGGATTTCAAAAGAAAATACCTGAAAACTGTTGCAAGAATGTCACGCCTGCCCAAACCCATGTTTTATTTGTCCAGTGCAGTCAAAGTGATAACATGACTTTGTTTCCTTTCCACCTTCCATGTTTCATGCACTGGCTGTCATTGGAAAGATCTTACCTAGAACTCTTTTGATAGAGCATCTGAGAAGTCTAGTTCTCAGGCTTCCAGCCTGTGCAACACAAGGAACAGCCAGGATGAAAGGAAATGGCGCTGACCACCCCCAACAGACAATATGGAGCCCATCTCAAGCCAGAGAGCTCTCCCATGGGCGACAGTATGGCAGTTCCTTTAGAACAGAAAAACTGTTGGAGGGATCTGTAGTTTGGGATTGTCTTTGCTAATTTAGTAACTAGAATAGAAGAGCCAAAAATTATCCAAGATACTGCATGATGTATCTCCACTTGTATCACTAGTACCATAACAATTTTGTCTGTGTTCTAGTAAAGCTAAAAATTTATTTTATGTTTTTGTGAGAAACCAATATGATTGTTAAATCTGAAGAGATCTTTGGAAATTTGGAATCATTCGATCTTATTTAACTGTCTAGTTAGATTTACTATTAATATAAAAACAGGATACATTATGAATAATAGAGATTTTTTGAAAAACAATCACAGAAGTAAAAACAGCACTGGTTATCTAGCAATAAGTCCTTAGCAATATCTACTCAGATAATATATTTTTAAGTTTGGATGTCAGGTACTCCTATTGCTTTTCCACATTGAGATAAATAATCCCATTTCCCTCACTCATCAACTATGGAACAATTGGCGAGTTCCATAAAGGAAAGAATTAGAGTTTTCTGAGACATACTTGGTTGTGATGATGCAAATAGATTTCTCCCAGGGCAGAGAGGTGTCTGTCTTCTTCACCATTCCATGCCAACACTTAGCATGGTACATCTGAAGTACCCAATAAATATGTGCTGAATAATACATGACTAGTATTTAATTTGGTACATATAATTCACATATTATTTTAGAAATTGTATTTTTTCCTTGGAGGACTATACAGTTGTAGAGCAAGGAATTTCAAAACATGCCATTTTCAAATCATAATAATTGTTCAATCTGGATTCAACAAAAACAAAAGTACAGAGATTAATTGTACTTTTCTTTCTACTTTGGATATGCTTAAATTATTTTTGTATAAATTTTCTTTTAAAACATTATTCTGGGTGATCTGAAGCTAACGATCTTAGCCACCATTCTACTGAGTCAATAGATAGTTTCAGTGTTGCAGTCTTCTGTCAAAGAGTCTACAATGGGCTGATACCCAAGCTCTGCTCCATAGCCATGGAACTGTCTGGAAGGTGCATTTCTCCCTGACTTATCTTCACCCCTCCCTTCATTTGTAATATAACACATAACATCACTGCCTAGGGCTTTCTTTGTGTGCATCACATAGAATAATACAATAACTTATCAGCTATCCATTTTCTAAGTGGCAGGAATCCTGCTTTAAATATTTTATTTCATTTAGTGTTCACAGTAATCTTATGAGGTAGGTTGGAATGCTATCCACAATTTACAGAGTGGAATGGGAGGCTTAGGGAAGCTGAGTCATTTACTTGGTGCCACGTAGTCATTATAATAAAGAGCCATGATCTTAACCCATGACGGAATCTGTCCAGTCAACAGGAACAACAGTCTCAGTGAAGGAACTTGGAAAATTACACCTTGCTAAACCCAGAGAAAGCGTTAAATAAGAATTGAATGACTAAATGGTAGATTTTTTAATATCACTAAAAGTAGTAAATATGTATTGAAGCTTTAAAATACATACATAGATTGGCATAAAACTGTAAATATTCAGTGTTGCTACCTTTCTTTGATTCTGTGTTCATTAGGAATGTGATACAAAACGAGCTTTAAACAAACCAGAGAACTGTCAAGTCGAAGTTAAACATGTGCATAGCTGTGTTTAATATTAAGAAGATGAGAAAACCATATTTCCAACCACTCTTCAATAGGCTAATTTTTTTCCTTATTTTTTCCCTCATTTTTAAAGTACCTTCAGTTTAATTTTTTAAATCTTGAGTTTTTGATTATGCAATTTAGGATATTCTGAAGTCTTTTATTCTTTGTTGGCTGTGACCAGAATCTTTCAAATAACTTTTTATGTTTCTGGAAATATCTGAGAAATTTGAGATAATATGTGACAGTAGTTTAAGTGCAACTTTCTGTTTTGGAATGTTCATTAGAAATAATTTTAAATTCTTGACTTGTTATTTATTGTTTGAATAATTAGCTCTTGACTCAAAGCAAGATCAGTATCTATAAACTATATTCACAAATAATTTTCATAAATCTTCAAGTTCATAAAATCATCTTCTTGTCCTAACAGTTCCAGAATGAAAATTGATACCATGTGATACACAATTTATGTTGTCTCCTACCTATTCAGCACAATTTGGAACTGCTGGTGAATAGAATAAATGTTTATTGTTACTTAAATAATAATAAATAAATATAAGATATAAATATTATGATATAGAAATAATGCAAATATTTAATAATATAGGAATAAGATACATATATAATAATGTAATATAACAAATAATACAAAATAAATAATAAATGTTTATTCTTCAGAATATAGAAATAAATATTTAGAACAGAGCAAAGGAAAAGAAGTGTGAAGAGACCCTAATTTTTGCCTCATTTAAAAAAATGAACAGAAAAAATAATAAACAGGACAAAATTGGTTTTTTTTTGTTTGTTTGTTTGTTTTAAGATTATTTATTTATTTATCAGAGATCACAAGCAGGCAGAGAGGCAGACAGAGAGAGAGAGAGGGGAGGAAGCAGACTCCCGGCCGAGCGGAGAGCCCGATGCGGGGCTCGATCCCAGGACTCTGGGATCAGGACCTGAGCCAAAGGCAGAGGCTTTAACCCACTGAGCCACCCAGGCGCCCCACAAAATTGTTTTTTAACGTCAAATTTTAAAAAATCGAGGGCACCAGGGTGGCTCAATTGGTTAAGGGGTGACCTTTGGCTCAGGTCATGATCTCATGACCTCATGGGGATTGAGCCCCATATTGGGCTCCCTGCCTAGAGGGGAGTCTGCTTCTCCCTCTCCCTCTGCCCTTCTCTCCAACTCTCTCTCTCTGTCTCTGTCCCTCTCCCAAATAAATAAATAAAATATTGTAAATGTTTTTTTTTTAAATCAAATTAAACTTTTTAAAGTTAGTGTTACAGGGCACCTGGGTGGCTCAGTGGGTTAAGCCGCTGCCTTCGGCTCAGGTCATGATCTCAGGGTCCTGGGATCGAGTCCCGCATCGGGCTCTCTGCTCAGTGGGGAGCCTGCTTCCTCTTCTCTCTCTGCTGCCTCTCTGTCTACCTGTGATCTCTCTCTCTGTTAAATAAATAAATAAATAAATCTTTAAAAAAATAAATAAATAAAGTTAGTGTTACAGCTTCTCCTGAGAACAACTTTTGAAATGCTTCTTATCTGATAACAGCAAAATGGCTATTTAGAAAATAGACACCAAATATCTCCCAAATGGAAAGTAAATGCCCAGCAGTAAAGTTACCTGTTCCTTGCAGCTGACGTGGGCTAATGCTACCACTCCATCCTTCCAGTCCACAGGGAAATGAGATCCATTGATCCACCGTTGTCCCACCATCTCTCCCTATCAAGCTTATATCACAAGGCCTGTGCAAACACTCTTACTCTTATCCTTCTCTTTTTCCTTAGCATTCTTCCGGCAAAACCACAACTGTAATCATACTCATCCTTCTACTGCCTTTACCTGGCTAAAAGTTGCTGAAGAAAATCTCATGACCACAACAACTGATCACACTTGAGTAGAGTGAATGAAATTATAGAAAATATAGAAAATATTCTTGATAATAGAAAATTATCAAGCAGGTACTAAAGATACCTCCCATATTCCACAGTAGATCGTTTTCTCTCACTCTTAGACTATTTCACATTTCTCCTTCCTCAATCTTCTGTGGTAAAAACTCAGCTGATGACTTCATACTTCCTTGGTAAATGAGATAGAACCAGATAAAAATTGTTTCGTCCTCTACCCACAAAATTTATTTTTTGGTGACTGTTTTATCCCTTATAGTTGGTCCATTTTTGAATAAATGGATTGAGCTAAGTTAAGTGAAACTCTTTTTATAATGGAAAATTTGTACAATTCCTATCTAAGGCCAACCGTCATTCATCTACATTAGGACTTAGTTCTTGCGGTTATGCCCTCTCTTCCCTGCATCATCAGGTGTTCTCTCTATGTTCCCTAAGCTGTAGGCATAATTCCCTAAGATGATAAAGGAAAGAAATATTGAAAACCGTGATAATTGTGGGAGAAGAAACAGGCATTCACATATAGGAAGAATTCTGATGGATCACTGCAACATGGCTAAGTTGTCCCATGGAATGCCAGAGTCTCCCAGTATTGCTGTTGAATTCTTTTGCAGGTGCTGAATCCCAGGAGGCTGTGGTGTAACACCATATGTTCGGTCTTGCTCTGTTCAGGCTGCTGTAGCAATATACCATTGACTGGATGTTTTCTAAACAACAAACATTTCTCACAGTTCTGGAGGCTGAGAAGTCCAAGATCAAGGTGGCAGCAGTTTCAGTGTCTGGCGAGAGCCTGGATCCTGGTACATCGAGGGCCCTCTTGTCGCTGTGTACTCACATGGCGGAAGGGGTGAGGAATCTCTCTGGGGTCTCTTTTATAAGGGCACTAATCACTTTCATGGGAGCTCTGACTTTATGACCCGATTATCTCCCAGAGGCATCTCCAAATAGCATCACATTGAGGATTAGGTTTCAATACATGAATTTTAGGAGTATACAATAGTTCATAGCATATTCCATCCATCCAAATTAGATCACTTAATTATTTTCTGTTTAAACAGTCCTCAGTCAAACAGTCCAAGGATCAAAAGATCCAATGATCTAATACCACGATGACCAGGAAGGTTAAGAACCTTTAGGAATTACGGTTGTAATTAAAGAAGCAGTAACAGCAATTACTCCTATTTCCTGACGTATATACTCTGTGTAGGGAATAGTACCAAACACTGTGCATACTATGTGCCCTTAGAGAATACACTTGGTGAAGTTTAACTGATCTCTAACCGTGGTCTATGCTCTGAAAAAGTTTGCATGGATAAAACCTGGCCTGTTTTGGAGATATTTGCTACATTCTAGCTGGAACTTAGTGAGTTAACCCCAAGCCATCTGGAACATTCAGCTGTTCAGAATAACTCATTTCCAGGGAGCTCTGTATAGCTGAAGACTTACTGTATGAGTTTTCACATAATGTGAATAGAAATGTGAGTATTTGTAACATTTAAACACTCACAATTTCCATAAATGAAAGAAAGTTCAGTATGAGATTTATCATGACTCAGTTTTTTTTTTTCCCTCCCTCCTCAGAACGGTACTTGCATATTTTGGGTAGCTTTTGAATAGGTACCGCTGCAAAATGCAGTAGGTGACAGTTAAACATACGTTTCAGCATTTGCAGGGGATGAATCATGCTCTTTCCCAGTCATTTGGCTTTTCAAGATCTCTGTTAAAGAAAAGATGCAAAACCTCTCTCTTGTGGCTCTTTCATCAATCATCAAACTTGTGGCTTTTAGAACACATTGGTTTTGAGAAGCTTTTCATGAAGCACCTTGAAACAGCTTGCCATGGAAATGGAGAAAAAGGAAGGCAGATGCCTGGAAAAGGAAATTTTTCTTTTAGTTAACATATCACAGAATGGGCTCTGTGCCCAAACTTGAGAATTTGGAGTTCTCATTGACATCAAAAGAAGTTTCCTTTTTTTTTTTTTTCAGAAGGCTGCTGGATTGGTCCTGAGATTTGAAGAAAATTTTTACCCTTGTTCTTGTTCTTTCTGGGGTCTTTTGCACCTTTGTTTTGTAGGTATTTTCCATGTAAAATCTGGATAGCTCTTTTCATGTTGAATAATTATGTCTCTCTGGATGTTTCCAAAAAGGTTAGATATAATGAATTCCTAAGAAAACACACGCAATAGTAACTTTCTTATCAGATGTAAAGTGGTAGAAGACAGAGTTAGCACTGTCTTTCATCAAGGTAATATTTATAGCTAAGCAAATCAACATTTCAGCTCTGCAAATCCTAAATTTGTTGCCAGACAGTACCTGGAGATTGTTTGGATGTTTTGATTAAATACAGATTCCTTGAACTTCTTTTCTAACAAAACCAGAATTCTGCATTGGTTCTTGTTCTTCGTTTTTTTCTACTTAGGTCTTGTGATAAATGAGATGTCTGATTAATGACTCAGATCACTGAATGTAGAGAGTCTCTTTCATGATCGTGGTCACCTAAATTAACTTGCCCTACAGTTTGTAATCTGACACACAGTCATGATACTTAAAAAATAAGCATTTGAATTTGTATAAAATACATTTTCTGTAGAAACAAAATAGGGAAAATAAGCAGTATTTTTTTAAGTTAATAAAATGACTTTTTCCCAAATTATGCCTTTCTGTATGCACACAGGAAAAGATAAATTCTCAGTACATTTGACCAACACTGAGAGTGCATCCTATGTTCCAGACACTGTGGTAGATGCTGGGGATACAGATACAGAGTGCCCATCCTGGAATCAAAAAAAGACAGTGACATGATAAAGACTAGGAAGTAAGATGCATGCTAAGGTACCAGTGTTCATAGAGGGCAGAGAGACGTCACCAATAAGGTGAGAGGAGAGCAGTGGTTTCCTAAAGCAGGTTTTTTAAAAAGAAAGAGAAAGAAACTGGGGAAATTGTCAGATGAAATTACAGGCCAGAAGAGCAGAGTGAGACTTTATGACAGGTGACCAGACCTTAATATCAAACACCAGTCTATGGAAGATCACAAGTAAAGCAAACCTGACAGTGGATTTTTGGGTGAATCTGTGGCAGATTGGGAAACACTTGGAAATAGATTATTGACATGGATGAGAAAGTCTTCCTATCGAGAAGGATTAAAAACAACAGGATTCTTTCCATGTGGTAATCGTAGCCAAGAAGAATGTCCATGAGCTCATATGGAACAGTCCCAAGGATACACCAAAAAATTACTTAGGCTTTAGAGGGGATGGAAATTATCAGGTGTGGGCATGAATTGATAAAACACATTATTACTAAAAATCCTTAGATGCTGGCATGGCCTGAAGGAAGACTTAATTATATAAAGCAAGAACAAGGGGTGGTGAGGGAGAACAGTTGATCAGGAACCAAATCATTGTTGGCTATATAATGTCATGTTGAGAATTCTTAATTTCTTTTTAAATATTTTATTTACTTGACAGAGATCACAAGTAGGCAGAGGGACAGGCAGGGGGGTGGGGAAGCAGGCTCCCTGCTGAGCAGAGAGCCGGATGCGGGGCTTGATCCCGGGACCCTGAGATCATGACCTGAGCCGAAGGCAGAGGCTTAACGCACTGAGCCACCCAGGCACCCCTGGAGAATTCTTAATTTTTTGTCTCTCAGTTTTGATAATTTTGCCTGAACATATTTGAATTTTTAAAAGAGAATCATGACAGCAGTGTAGAGAATGTGGGTGGAGAAAGTAAGTGAAATGTGCACGTTAGACTGAAGAGAGAGAAGAAGAGAAGGAATAGTGCAGTAAGAGCAGTGAGAGAAGCACAACCACGAAATAAAAAGAAAAAAGGAAAGAAGAGTTGTTTAGGAGCATGAACATGGATAGGTTGAATGTGTTTAACAGGAAGGATCAAAGGGGTGAGATATAAAAACAAGCATCCACCGTCTCCAGGTTTCTGGCTTGGGCACAGGGTGGGTGGCAGTGCCAGTCACTGGAACAATGATTATAAGGAAAGGGAAACATTTGGATAAAGGGGGTGAAGAGTGGCTAGCACTTGTTGAGTTTCAGAGATAGATGGACTAATAAATATTGGTCTAGACTTCAGGATATGAGTTGGTGTTGAAAATATACACTTGCTGTTTTGCTCCTCTTCTGTTTTGTATAAATATATTCCACTTAAATTACAATGCTGTTAATTATACCATGTTTGAATCCCTGGCCAAAGAGTTTCATGTTTAAAAAATAAAGTTTGGGGAAGATAAATTATGGAAGACTCTCTTTATATGGACTTGCTACTTTTCTTGATCAGTATGAATTTAAATAAAGGAAAGATTTGGAAAAACACCGTTTACACACTTGATCTTAGCCAAAAGGTCGAGAAGCGATTGGAAAAACATCATTTAAAGGGAAGTTAATTCTAATGTGATCTAGGTTGTCTGAACCAAAAATATTTATGTCACATTTCACTTGACATAACATCACTACAAGCCAAGACACTTTTATTCCTAATAATTCTAGCACTGTTACGCCTGGTACAGCCAGCATAGAATTTCTCTGGATTAAGCTTTAAGAAGTTAATTTGTCAAACGAAACTAATGTAACATTGTGTGTCAACTATACATCAATTAAAAAAAAAAGTACTTGAAGAGAAAAAGAAAGTTAACCATTACTTGGCTTTAAAATGAATGCTAATCAGGAATGTATGGTGGTTAAAATCAACTTAGATCTCAGATCTGATTCTTAGTTGCTGTATAATTTTTGTAAATTTACGTGCATTTCTGGACCTTAATCTCATCATATGCAAAATTAAGGGCACAATACCATCTAACTCATGATGGTGTGTAAGAAATCAATTGTGAAATAAGTTAACCAGAATATGTCTAGCATGTTAATAAGCAAAAAATGTTATTATTAATATACAACTTCATTAATGAATAAGGGTAATAAAAAATACCGTAACAATAAAGGTTAAAATGGAAGCATAGAGAGCACAATTAAAATACATTTACTAATGGAGGGTCGCCTGGGTGGCTCAGTTGGTTGAGTGTCCGACACTGTGGTTTCAGCTCAGGTCATGATCTCAGGGTCCTGGGCTCGAGCCCACATTCAGCAGGGAGTCTGATTGTCTCCCTCTCTCTCTGCCACTCTCCCTGCTGGCCGTTTCCCTCCCTCTAAAATAAATAAGTAAATCTTAAAAAAAAAAAAAAAAGGTAAAATAAAATACACTTACTAAAGGAGAGTAAACTTCTTAAAGTCAGAAACTGTGACTTCTTTAGTTTCTGTATTATCTGAGCATACAGTAACACTCTAATAAAAGATAAAATTATAGTTAAAATATGAGAAGCACATTACTTAGTGTAAATTTTAAATTAATATGAGTCTAAATATTATGTTTTAACAGTTATTCTGTTTAATGAAACACCCTAATATTCAAAAAGAAAAGTACAAGAAAACAAAAATCAGTACGCTTAAGAAAAATGGAGATGCTGAAGCTAATAGATTAAGAAAATAAAAATGAGCTGGGGGAAATCAGAGGGAGAGACAAACCATGAGAGACTGTGGGCTCTGAGAAACAAACTGAGGGTTTTGGAGGCGAGTGGGGTGGGAGTTGGGTGAGCCCAGTGGTAGATATTAAGGAGGGCACATATTGCATGTAGCACTGGGTGTAATGCATAAACAATGAATTTTGGATCACTGAAAAAAAAATAAATTAAATTAAATTTTAAAAAAGAAAAAATAAAATTGAAACTTGGAGCTAAAAATATATGGAGAGTATTTGGATGTATGTACATATTTAAAGAATACAAATGAAATAAAAATATTAGGTGTCCAGATTTTTTCATCTTCTACGTTTTAGTCTCCAAAGAATAGTCTCCCAGCAGAAATCTGGGAAGCAGAGTACAGTGCAGTGTGGCGTGGGTCTTTCTCTGTCTGAGACCCTCAGGACCTCAGAGAAAGTGTCCAGAGGTCTGACCCGCCTCTCCCGGGCATCACAGGGAAGCCATACCTTTGTAGGGAATGTTTTAGCACCATGAAGTCAAACAGATCTGGTTTCAAACACAAAGTCATGAACTTGGGAAAGTTCCTTTACCGTCTTTAATGTTATTTTCCTCATGCAGGGAAAAACAAAAAACAAAAACCCACAGTAACTTACACTAAATGGACAAATTCTTAGACAGAAACTACTGAAGATGACTCAAGAAGAAACAAACAATCTGATTAAACTTATTACAACAAAAATTTCCTTAATTCCAGTAGTCCCACCAGCACCACTCTGGCTCAAGACCTGAGCTGCCACAATGGTATCTCTTCTCCCGGTTGTTAGTCCTTCACACACTCAAACTGGGCTTTACACCATTGGTCCCTTGATTCTCAGGCCTTCAGATTTAGACTGGAATTGTGCCACTGGCTTTGCTGGGTCTCCAGCTAAGAGATGGCAGATGATGGGACTTCTCAGTTTCCATAATCACATGAGCCAGTCTCTCACAGTAGTTCTCTTTCTGTACATCTCCATGCTGTCTACCTACCTACCTACCTATCTATCCCTTCATCCTATATGGATTCTCTGGAGGACCCTGACTAATGCTGTGATTGACAGAGACTGGCAGAAAGGAAAAGACATGACTGCTTAAGCTAAAAGCTTTCCTTCTGGGGTGATGAAATGTTCTAGAATTAGCAGTGGCACACAACTGTGTAAATATGCTAAAATTCACTGAGTTGTATACTCCAAAACTATGAATTTTATAATATGCAAATTACATCTCAATAAATTAAATATATATGTATATATTGATCTTCAAATAAGATTTGACTCCAGGTATGGATTTTATTATCAGAGTAGTAAGGCTTTTGGACATGTCACTTGGATGGGCCCATCCAAGGCCTTGTGAGGAGATGCTGTTCATGCAGTCATGAGGGTTTTATAGAGTGATCAGAAGCAAGATATTTCAGCTGCAATTGGTTAAGGCCTGTGTCTCATTCCATGCCAATTCCCCCTGCAACTCCTTTCCTTAGTATTGGGTGGCATTGGCACAGCTACAGAGATTTGAGAGATGTGGCTAAGAGGAAGACTAACTAATAAATGTGATTGCTTTATCTGGAGACTGCAGTTGACCTGAGATCCATAGAAAAAACTAGGATTATCTTATTTTCCCTGAAGAAAATGATAGCACCTTGTTCTGTGAAGAGATCTTTGAAGACAGCATCCCAGGAGTGCCTAGGTGGCTCAGTTGGTTAAATGTCTGCCTTCTGCTCAGGTAATGGTCCCAGGATCCTGGGATCAAGCCACACATCCAGCAGGGCATCTACTTCTTCTGCCCCTCCCCCTTGCTCATACTCTCTCTCTCTCACACTCTCAATTGCTCTCTCTTTCTTTCTCTCACATAAATAAATAAAATTTTAAAAGATTGCTGCCTAAATACATAGAGAAATGAGTCACTTAATTAGTAAAAAATAATACCATTTTTCCAAATTTTGTGCTGTTTGTGACATTTGTCAGCTCTTTAAAGTTTATAATTTATTGTGATTTTTCTCTCATGAAAAATAAAAATTGATAATAGTTATTAACCTTGTTACCTTTTTAGCAAAGAGATTACCATAAACAGTGTGACATTAGAACCCGGAAATCTGGATCTACCCATACGTGACACTTAACATTATATATGAAGTATTACACTAAAAGAAGAGAAAAACACACTCCTTCTGGAAAATGCTGGGGAGATTTTAACTTTTCTTCTCACTGTGCTGTCATGTGAGAATGATATCTCGGAATGGTGAATATAATGAGATATGCTCACAAGGTGTGAGTTAGGTCATGGGGGCTGAATGACTCCTCATATACGCAAGTAGCACATTTACTTCTTCAAACCAGACTTAATTAAGGAAATAATAACAAAAATTCAGCAAACTAGAATATCCCTGTTCTCTGAGAATTGACCACTGGATTCTCCTGTGTCCACCTTCATCCAAAACTGGAGGAAAGGAAGCCACTTTGGGTTATTCTTTTTCTTCCTTTGACTATACCCTGGACACTTTGTCAAGAATTTAAATTTAGAAACTCTTCCCTAAAGTATACATGTGGTGCCCAAAATAATCTTGTCATAACAAGTGTCTTCAGCACTATTGAAAATAACTTTCCCGATACATCAGAGTCTTTATTATAGTTGTCAAAAGCTTTGTAGTTGTCATGTATTTAATAACCTGAATTAAGAAAGTACAGATGAACGTAGGAGGCAAACACCTCCCAGGTTTACCTTGGTTATGGGTGCCAAAGATTGATCAGAGAAAAGGCGATCAACATATGATCCCATATGAACATTTCTGTATTATTCCAGATGGTTGTCCCCCCAAAAATGTTTTGCTAGCAGAGTTATATTTACATGTGAGAGTTATATTTAAGGGATATTTGTAAAGGTAGGAAAAGCAGCATTTTTTTTTATATTGTTCATTGCTTTGGGCCTTCAAGTGAATGAAAAACCCTTTAGAGTATATGGTTTTCAGAGCATGAACTCAATGCTCATAACGGTGTGTGAGAAGTGAGTCCAAATGTTGAGAACATAAAGCAATAAGGCTTTCAAACGTACAGCCAGTGCTGTTTCATCTAGGAGACGAGGATGGATGACAGATCTAAAGCTGACAGTAGTCAGGGATACCTAATATCAACTCAAGCTGAGAAGCTACAAAAGTAAAAAAAAGAATCTTCTAGACTTGTCTCCCTGAGTGTTCAAGCTTCACTTAAAAGCTTTAACTTTCCTAACTAAAAAGTTAGGGTAGGGTGGAGTAGAGGAGGCAGGGAACCCAGCCAAATGTTCCTAAGTAAATGATTCTGTCTCTCCTGCTCACTTGCCTTTGTATAAGAGTTCAAAAGGAAGAATGTCAGGAAGTGTAGATGCCTGAGTCACATGTTACACTATTTGCTAGATTATAGTACCACATTAAATCTCCAAGCATCCACTTCCATACTCATGACTTTGGAAGGTGAGCCCCACCTGCCTTTCCTGGGTGGCATATTCAGAACTGTAGCTGAAAAGAAATGTGGGGAATTATATATAAAGATCTACAAAAGGAAATGGTCATTACTACCAGAGGATGCGGAAACATATCCATTTGTGTGTCAGTGACGTACAAGAAAGATACATGGGGAGAATACTTTTAATACTTAAGATTTCAAATCTTATCCTTTTGTACTTCCTTTGAATATTAATATAGCACTGCCTTTGGCCCATGGATGTTACTAGCACTTGATCTAAAGCTTTTAGCAAAATCTGAGGATTTGGGATATTTTCATATGGACAGGAAAGAAATCTGATGGTTTTTATCCTGGAAAACAAAGCCTTTACTAGTCAGTAACAGTCTTGGGTTTCATACTGCAGGTAACATAAAAGCACTGTGCTTCTTACTGTAGAAGAATACAAAATTCCCTCCTGCTTTGTTTCATAAGATACAGTGATGTCCTTTCTCTTCAGAGATGGCTATCATAAAAGTAGTCAACAGGTACAAACTTCCAGATATAATAGAAATAACTACTAGAGGAGTAATGTACAACATGATAGCTGTAGTTAACACTGCCCCAGGGTATATTTAGAAGTTGTTAAGAGAACAGATCCTGAGAGTTCTCAATGCAAGAATTTTTTTTTCTTTTTCTATTTTTCTATCTGCATGAAATGACAGATGTTAACTAAACTTACAGTGATAGTCTTTTTACAAATGTAGGTCAAATCATTATGTTATATACCTTAAACTTACACAGTGCCATATGCCAAAGATATCTGCATGAAACTGGGGGAGAATGGCTCTTACCCTTTTCATAGACTCAGGAAATACAGAGGTAGAGATGGAAGAAGTAGTTTTTGTAATGCCTTCTGCTAGCTCTCTTCTCTGAATAGTCATTATGACCTCATTTCCCCAATTTAGGAAGGATTGAGTTGTACTTTGACTTGCTACTATTTTTAAATCTACACATCCCATCATTTAAAACATATGTTTTAATCAAATCAAGCAAAGATGTCTGGGGTGATTAGCCTGGGATTTTCATTCCTTGAATGCTCTTGGCGTGGATATTCAACCCTCCTCTTTTACATTCCCCAGATACTATTGATTTCTCTAGTTATAAGCTTTCCATCGCTCATGTTTATTTTAGCTTGTTTGCAGGAAAGCCGACACCATACAGTGACAAGAATCACATTCTGAGCCTAAATACTTAACATTTAACAGGGATTTTAACTAAGAGACCTAACAGTGCCAAATGTAAAATAACCTGTCATTTCTGGATGATTTGCTTTGTTTTATGAGAAAAGGCCAAATTTATGGTTTAAAACAAGGCCTTCATAATGCAGTTGTCACAGAAGTTTGATAAAACAGAAAATCAGAAGAAGTTGATCATAGCAGAAACACAGAAGTGCTAGTCGATTACTATATCTCTCATATTTGTTGTTAATTATCAAGTTGCCATCCTCCCCTCACAGTGGGTGGTCAAGAAAGATGTGATATCATTTTGTGACAGTTTGTAGACAGACGTGGAAGGGAGCCTTTTCTGATGTAAAATGTTAATGTCAAAAATGCAAGTGAAAAAGTTAGGGATTTTATTTTCTGAAATAAAATGAATGTTCTTCTCCCTAGAGTGATTGATTTAAATCTGCAAGTGAGATTTAAACTTAAGACATGAAGTGAACAATCAGTAAGTCCAATCCATACTAGTACTTAGAGAAGAAGTGTGTAATGTTTGCTTACCAAATAATTTCCTTTGCGTAATGTTACTGAAGCCATTCAGGCAGCTCTGTTCTTGAGCCAGAGTGAAGCTGGTGGGACTACCGGAATCAAATAATTTTTTTTAATTAGATATCTCACTAAAATCTGGGGAAGGCAATTATCTCCTCCCTATGCATATTTTGCTTAAATGTCCTATACCCAAGTACGTCATCCACGATAACCTTGTAATACAAACCAAGTCTCCTGATGGTCTTCAAACACACATTAACTCACACTGAAACAAATACTATGGCCTACTACTGCTAGGTTTCTCTGCGATAAACAGTGTATTTTGCTCACTGTGGGGAAAAGGCAGGAGGCAGCCTATTGTGTGTTGTAACAGTTATCTCTGAGTGAATAGAAGGAATTGCTTCCAAATGCAATAACAGAATTACTGTAGATTAGTGTAGCATCTGAGCTTCAGTGCTGAAGTAAAATTGTTTCCTCTATTGCATGACCATGATCTTGAAAGTTTTCATTTTATTCCAATAATGGAGATGCTTGATCACATACTGAGTCAGGTAAATCACAAAGCTGACTCTTCAGCAGTCCTGGGTAGGCCATAACGAATGCCATAGCTGAGGACAGCATTAACCACAATTCAGATGAATAAAATCTAACACAAGCTCATTTGATTTGGTTACAGCGGGAAGAAGGACTTTGTCCAGAGACACAATAATGCAACAACAATAAATGCTCTTGTTCCACATTGTAAAAAAGAAGCCCAGGTATCATTCACTGTGCTCTGCAGTCTTTGATGATTAGGGACAGCACAACCAGTTCACAAACACTGGGTATCACCGAAAGAAACAGCAACTTGCAGGGTCAGGGGAATATTGATATACATTTGAGGATGAAAGATCTGAGGGACAGCAGCGATATAGTATCAATTACAATGGCAAACATGTGGCTGCTTAAAATTTTTAACTCGAAACATGAAAAGGGACTGTGATTCAGTGCAGCACATGAATAGCCTATAGCTTCAGCTTTGAAGAGAATGACCCACTTTCCTTTCGTGCGTATCTGCCAAAATTTGGTAGCACCTTGCTTGAAATGTTGATAAATTTGAGATCAGAACAAGCAACACATACACAGTTGAACAGAGGTTATAACTTCACCTTTTAAATGTGCACATTGAAGAATAATAATCACCTTATGCTAGATTTTATTTAGGTAAGAACCAGATCTCTCGGCCTTCATGAGCTCTTAGTGAAATAAGAATCAACAGATAGAATATGATAGAAGATTTGAAATATTCTTAAAAAACAAGTTTTGCAAGCACCAGCAAAAAAAAGGGGGGTATACTTCCTTTAAAATTATGAAAAAAAAGTCCAGGAAAACAAGAGAAAGTTGTTAAAGAACATGATTCTATTATTATCAATTACACCTCAATTGGTACCCCATGTAATCACTCTCACTTACAAGTTTCTGTAGTTAAGGAGGCTTAGGGATTGACCAATTGAAACTTCCAAGGTAAGTTACAGAACAGAACAATTTTTAGATATGCTAATCTTAGTACACAAAATACAATTGCCCTACTCTTCTATTAGGAATACTATACTATTAGGAATCCAGGTTAGTTTTAGTGGTATTAGAAGATAATGGAATCAGGGGACCTAGAACTCCCAACTTCTACTTCTGATCCTCATCTCATTGTCCACATGAGACTCTCAGGGAGCCATGAACTCAGACGTGAGGACAAACTCTAATTTTAAATTTGCCTTAATTCTTGTTGGCTGGTCCCTAGTGTCCTATCAAAAAGCAACCTGGACAGCTGGGCTGAGCACTTGGCTTAGACTCATGGCTCACGAGGAGTCTCTGGATCCATTTTCTCCATCTCAGCTGCAGCTGCTCACTAGTACCAAACTTGGGTCTCACAAATATAGGAGGCATTGGGGGGGGCATTGCCAGGGTGTCTCCATCATCCAGAAAGCTGGTAAATTTGACTCTATCAATATTTCCTTTTGACCAATCAAATTAACTCTACCTTCTTCCCAGACAGAGGAGGGAGGTGGGAAGAACAAGAAAAGAATTAGAGGAAAAGAGTCTCCAATGGAAGGAGAGTGGTGCTTAGAACTCCCCTCCTGTTCAGAGGCCAATGACTCCACATAGAAAGCACACCTAATTCAATTCCACAGACAGTTATATTCTATCACTGGATAGTGATAAGAAAGGAAGGAGAGTAGAAATAAGACGTGATTCTTATTCTCAAGAAGACTCAGGTCTAGCAGAAAATGAGCTCTAACCATAATACAATGCAATAAAAGCTTTATGTATTTATAAACCAGCTTATGTAGGAAATCCAAAGAGGGAGCCATTATTTTCGCCATGAGTATGAGGGTGCTTAGAAATGGCTAAAGCATAGACATTTGAGAAAGTATTGAAAGACAAAAGTAATTTTAACAAATTATTGAGATTAAAGACATAATAAAAGGGAAAAAGGAGAAGTCAGAGAAGACAATAAGAGTTAAGGTAAGGAGATCTGAAATTACATACTATACATGGTAAGTGCTCTCACTAGAGATCTGGGGATAAGGAGGAACAGGAGACAAGTACAAGCTACATTGGAGACACTGTAGGTTCAGCTCCAGAGCATTGCAATAAAGCAAATATCACAATCAAGTGAGTCAAATGAATTTTTGGGTTTCTCAGTTCATATAAAGTTGTGTGTACACTATAGTGTTGCGGGTTAAGTGTGCAGTAGCATTATGTGAGCAATGTATGTACCTTAATTAAAAAACACTTTTTGCTAAAAATGCTAACCATCATCTAAGCTTTCAATGAGTCATAATCTTTTTGCTGGTGGAGAGTCTTGCCCTTGACATTGGTGGCTGCTGACTGATCAGGCTGGTGGTTGCTAAAAGTTGGAGTGGCTATGGCAATTTGCTCTTCCTTCCTTCCTTCCTTCCTTCCTTCCTTCCTTCCTTCCATCTTACTTTCCTTCCTTCCTTTTGACATCTTCCAAATTTTTATTTAAATTACAACTAGTTAACATACAGTGCAAAATTAATTTCAGGTGTAAAACTGAGTGATTCATCACTTCATACAACAGCCAGTGCTCATCACAAATGCCTTCCTTAATCCCCATCACTTCTTTAACCTATCATAACCATTTGTCTGTTCTCTATAATTAAGAGTCTGGTTTTTTGTTTGTGTAGCAATTTCTTAAAATAAGATAACAATTAAGTTTGCCACACTGATTGACTCTTCATGAACACTTTGTCTGTAGCATGCAATGCTGGTTATAGCATTTTGTTCACAGTAAAACATTTTACTCACCTTAGAACTTCTTTCAAAATTGAGATCAATCCTCTCAGATATTGCTGCTGCTTTATTGACTAAGTATACATAATATTCTAAATCCTTTGTTGTCATTTCAACAGTCTCTGCAGTATCTTCACCGGAGATTGCAGCATTCGGTTATATCTTCAGACTCCACTTATAACTTTAGTTCTTATACTACTTCTACCACATCTTCAGGTACTTCCTCCTCAGGTTTCCCACTGAAGTCTTGAACCCTTCAAAGTCATCCATGAGGGTTAGAATTAATTTCTTCCAAACTCCTGTTAGTGTTGATATTTTGATCTCTTCCTCTTCTAATGAATCATACATGCTCTTAATGGTATTTAGCATGGTGAATCCTTTCCAGAAGGTTTTCAACTTACTTTGCCCAGATTCAGCAAAGGAATCACTGTCTATGCCAGCTATAGCCTTACAAAATGTACTTCCTAAATATGGGATGTGAAAGTCGAAAGTACACCTTGATCAATGTGCTGTAGGATGGATGTTGTATTAGCAGGTATGGAAACAACATTAATCACTGCATATCTCCATTGGAGCTCTTGGGTAACCAGGAGGAGTAATAGTTTGAAAGAAATATTTTTTTCTGAGCAATAGATCTCAAGAGTGGGCTTAAAATACTCAGTAAACCATGTTGTAAACAGGTGTGCTGCTTTACCATCTTTGTTTTTCCATTTATAAAGCACAGGCAGAGTAGATGTAGCATTTCTTAAGGGCCCTATGATTTTCAGAATGGTCAGGGAGCACTGGTTTTAACTTCAAGTCACCAGCTGCCTTAGTCCCTAACAAAAGAGTCAGCCTGTTCTTTAAGGCATTGAAGCCAAGTATTGACTTCTCTCTAGCTGTGAAAGTCCAAGATGATGTTTCTTCCAATACATGTCTGTTTTATCTACATTGAAAATCGCTGTTTAGTGTAGCCACCCTCACTGATTATCTTAGCTAGATCTGGATAACTTGCTGCAGTTTCTTTATCAGTACTTGATGCTTCAGTTTTACGTTATGGAGATGGCTTCTTTCCTCAAACCTCATGAGCTAACCTCTGCTCACTTCACACTTTTCTTCTGCAGCTTCCTCACCTCTCCCACCTTCACAGGATTGAAGAGAGTTAGGATCTGGCTCTGGTTAGGCTTTAGCTTAAGGGAGTGTTGTGGCTGGTTTGACTTCTATCCAGACCAATCAAACTTTGTCCATATTGGCAATAAGAAGGCTGTTTCACTTTCTTATCATCTGTACATTCATTGGAATAACACTTTTATTTTTTTTATTTATTTTTTTGAGAGAGAGAGAGAGAAAAAGAGTGAGTGCAAGTAGTGGGAGGGGCAGAAGGAGAAGGGGAAAGAATCCCAAGCAGGCTCCTCATCCAGCCTTGGAGCCTGATGTGGGACTCAATTTCACAATGATAGTGACCCGAGCAGAAATCAAGAGTGGGATGCCCAACCAACTGAGCCCAACCAACTGAGTTACTCCAGGTTCCTTCAAGGACCGTTCCTTTGCATTCACAAGTTGGCTAACTGTTTGTCATGAAAAGCCTAGCTTTCAGCCTATCTCTGCTTTCAACATGCCTTCCTCACTAAGCTTAATCATTTTTAGCCTTTGATTGAAAGTGAAAGATGTGTGACTCTATCCTTCACTGGAACACTTAGCGGCCACTGTGGATTATTAATTGGCCTAATTTCAATATTGCCGTGTCTCAGGGAATAGGGAAGCCTGAAGTGAAGAAAAGAGGGGAACACCTCTTCAGTGGAGCAGTCAGAACACATACATTTATTGATTAAATTTGCCATCTTATATGGTGCAGTTTGTAGTGCCCCCAAACATTTACAATAGTAACATCAAATATCACCAATCACAGATCACCGTAACAAGTATAATAATAATGGAGAAGTTTGATATATTGTGAGAATTTCCAATATGTGACACAGAGACAGGAAATGAGCAAATGCTGTTGGAAAAATGTTGCCAATAAACTTGACACAGGGTTGCCACCAACCTTCAATTTATTAAAAAAAAAAAAAAAGCAATGGGGGGGTGAAGCATAATAAAAATGAGGTATGCCTGCACCTGGAAATGATCCAAGAAAGGTATGTTATTGCCAATTTAGGAAGGTCCTTGAATATTCTGCTAAGAAATTGAGTTTTATCTTTGATGATGATGGGAATCATGGAAAATCTAGAAAGTTGAAGTGTAGAAGTGTGAAAAACCATAGTTGCTTCACAGCTTGAATTCAATATTTGTTGAATGACTACTACGTGTCTGGTACTGTGGAATTTGAGGGCTTTGTGGGTTAGTGGGTCAAGCCCTTTTCTGTGGTTTTCAACTGTAAAATGAATCATAACCAAAAAACTTACAAATACATGCTTCTCATAACAAAAATGACTAGGAAACTGTGTGGTAACTTTTAGAATGATTAGCTGATGCACAGCAGCCTATAAAATCATAAAGTCTTCCCCACCTAAAAATTTAAACAAAATAATTTTAGAAGCAATTAAATGATCAAGCCTCCCCTTTGTTCTATGTTTGCCATTGCATTTTCTGTTTCATAGATGTGTCCATTCTGAACAATCATGCACATGGAAGTACTTTGTAAATATGCTCCAACTGTGAGGCAGGGTTATTTGTCTCTGTGATCAGCCCCAGCTCCTAGGTGCTGGGTCTTACTGGACATAACAGCTTGGAAGGCCCTCTGTCACTTCAACCTCTAAAATCCTCAAATTAAGTTCTCCCTCAGAAAACCTGTTTTGTTCTTGTGCTCCTTATCTCCATTGATGGCACCAGTACCATCATTAACTTGCCTAAGCAACACATTTCATCACTCATTAGGATCTTTGGAAGCCCTGAGCACAAATATAATGGCATAGCCATATTTCCACTAAATAGATATATATTTTAAAAAATTCAAAGAGTAAGTACTGTGAAGAAGTCCAACAAAATTTGAATTTTTTCCCATAAGCTTTAATGTCTTTTTTGAACTCCATAATATTAAATTACTCCAAAAATATTTTTGGTGCCCCTATTTTGTGGATACCCTCACTGTCTCCTGAGTAATCAGCATTGTTAAACCCAAACTCTCCACACTCTCTAGGTTCATATCCTTTATAACTTCTTTTTTTTTAATTTTTTAAAGGATTTTATTTATTTATTTGTCAGGCAGAGATCACAATTAGGCAGAGAGGCAGGCAGAGAGAGAGGAAGTGAAGCAGGCTCCCTGCTGAGCAGAGAGCCTGATATGGGGCTCGATCCCAGGACCCCGGGATCATGACCTGAGCTGAAGGCAGAGGCTTTAACCCACTGAGCCACCCAGGTTCCCCCCTTTATAACTTCTAACTGGTTAGCTTCCTGTTTTGTGCTTAAAACTTTATTCCTTCCAACCCATCCTTCAATGTTTCCAGAATCTCTGATAAACACAGATCTGGTCATATTATTTCTCTTCTTCAGAACCTCCCATGGTTCTCATCATCTTCAAAGTTTCTTCTCCTTTGCCTTAGGCACGAAGGACATTCCAAGGCAATAATCTTCTCAAAGTCCTTTTCATAGAAAAAAATTTAATAAACAAACAAACAAACAAACAAAATCAATAGTTTGTAAGAGGAAAAGTGTCTTAAGATTTCCTCTTTATTTTATGAATGTCTGGGTGGTACAGTTGGTTGAGTCTCTGACTCTTGGTTTTGGCTGAGGTCATGATATCATGGTCATGAGTTCGAGCCCTGCATTGGGATCTATAATGAGTGGGGAACCTGCTTTAGATTCTCTCTGTCTTGCCCTCTACCCTTCCCCCCTGTGCACACACTCTCTCCCTTTAAAATGAATAAATAAATCTTTAAAAAAAGATTTCATCTTTGTTTTAGAAATTGAGTTTTACTTGTTAGTAACACCGACATTTGGCAATCAAAGAGAATGGTTTTATTTCTGTCAAAGAATAGACTGTTGGAAATGACTGTTTAGAAAGCATTTTGATAATGCATTATAGTAAAGAATTTAGAGCTTTAACAGAGTTAACATATGCTATTTAAAAAAATAATAATAAAAAGGTCTCAGAAACTGAGACTATCCTAATTGAAAAAAGAACATGGTAAGCACTTCCATATTATCAAAACAAACACCAAACAGAAGAAAACAAATTTGAGATAATACCATATTGTCTTATTACAATACAATAATTTTTAAATAAATAAGAGATAATTTTAAGAGTCACACATTTGGAGAGTTTAGAACTTCTGAGTAACAGGTCAAATTAGTAATTATGATGGAAATTAGAAAATGTCAGAATTAATGGTAAAGAGAATATTGCATATTAAAATTTGCTAGATGAAATCAAACTGGTTCTGAAAAGGAAGTGCATTTTTTTCAATTACTTGAAACAAATTTGAAATCCAGTTGACAAACATCTTTTCAAGAAGTTATAAAAAATAGAATAAGCCAAAAGATAGTAGAGGTGAAGATATAAGAAAGAATAGAAACTAATGATATAGGAGATAAAGGAACAAAACTGAGGTCACAAAATAGGAAAAAATATGTGATAGAAAGGAAAAATCAAAATATATTCTTGATATTGACTTTTAGGAGTTCAGATGTGAGGAGAAGTTATAGCAGAACTTGAAAATTACAGAAATAATTTGCCAGTTAATATGTGATCATTGTAAAAATGTTATAAAATGCTTGAAACAAGCCCAGAATTAACTACTAACATTTTCTTAGGAATCCTTCCAAGTAATTTTAGCCTCATCAGTGGTATAAAGTGTGTGTGTGTGTGTGTGTGTGCACATGCATGTGTATGCACATATGGTCACATGATCCAAGTTTGTTGTTCGCATGAATTGCTTTCCTACTAAATGTTCTGTGCTATAATTCTGCAGCTTTTCCATTTAACAGTGCACTTCAGACATTTTTCTTATTTCAGTACATATAAATTTACTCCTTTTAAAAAAACCATTGTTTAAAATTCTGCCTAGAATGTGTACCATAATTTATGATGGATATTTAAGTAATCACTAGACTTTTGCTATTGCCATCAGTGTTACAGTTAATATCCCTGTTTGCACATTATAAAGGTTTTTCCTATGAAATTGATCATTTGAATACACAAGTAATTCAGGCTAATTGTTTTCAAGTATAAATTGTTGTTAATGTACAAAAAAAATACAAGTTTAATTATCTGAATCCTTAATAACCTTCTCTGGAATCTTTCTATATCCCTCAAGCATAAAAAATAAGCAGATGATAAAATTGTCCCCTGTCTAGACTGAGGCAACGATGGTGACATTTGTTTTCAATTATTAATTAAACACACATGAAGCCCTTTAGATGAGCAGGTGATATGGTTATTATTAGATGTGTTGCTTGTTTACAACAAGGGCATATTTAAAGCCTGAGATCAAAGTTCTAAAGCTGATTTCAAAACAGTAGCATTACTTGTGCTAAGGCCTGGGACCTGGGGAAGTAACCTAGGAGAGAATGAAAGTCACCCAAACTACAACAGAGTCACATCATTCTGCCATTACTCCCACTCAGTCCATTACAGTAATCAAACCGTAACTTCTTTACTGGGATCTTCGCTCTGCATTGGTGCATTGGTACAAAACCCAGGCAAACCCAAACAAAAAACCATTCCATGCTGTTCTCTCAAGGAAGAGATGCACTATATGTCTGTGAAAGAGTTATATCATTTTTCATCCATTAATTTATTTACTTAAAATACATTTCTTCATCACCTACTATATACCAGCTCAATGTTAAGCAGTGAGCATACAAATTAACAAAATTGGTTATCGTCCAGGACCTCACAAGATTCTCCTTTGCTCCTGCTGCTTAGCCAGCATAGTAATTTTTTTGGAATATTTTGGTATATCCTCCTTCCCCGTTATTTTCACTGCCTTATTCTAGCTTAGGATCATTATCATTTTATTCCAGAACTATTATATTTTTATAAGTATTTACCCTGCTCTGAGCCCAAATCTATGAACCCTCTACTGTCGAAAGTATTTTCCTAACACACCATTCTCATCATGTTCTTTCATTCAAAATGAGTTCCTCTCTGCTGTCTACAATGTCCCAAACTCCAGCATTTCCAAATTTTCCCCAGTTTATCCCACCAGCCTTCCAGCAGATGCCTGCCTTCCCACCCTCCACCCCCAACACACACACATAGGCTTCCTACTCCAGGAAATACATGCTCCTTACTAACTCCAGAAATATGCCTGGGACATTTTTGTGTCTGAAGCTTAGTTCAAAGTCTAATTTCCAGTGGATTTCCTCTTTCGTTTTCAATTTTCTAAATTCTTCTCATAATTTAAGAATCAAGTTATGCCCTGCCTGAACAAAATTAGTTATCTTGTGTTTGTTGTATGACAGGCACTGGATTGAGTGCTGGGGTTAAAAATAAATATACAAAGTACAGTGTTTCCACTCAATGACAAACACAAGTAATTGTGACATAAAATGACAGATTCAGAGAATACACACAGAAGTTACTATGGAATTAGAGAGAGGGTTTTTTAACACAATTAGAAGCATGGGTAGAGATAAGAAAGGCTTCTTGGAAAAGGTTACTCTCAAGAGGAGTCTTAAAGGATTAGAAGGAGTTACCCAGGTGAAGGGAATAGGGACATTCCAAGCAGGGAGGTCAGCTTGAGCAAAGACATCAGCAGGATAAACAGCACAGCACAGAAATGGAATTACCAAGAATTCAGTATTGCAGGAGAGCAAAGCAGGAGGTAAAGGGTCATGTAAGATAAAGACAAAGAAATAGACCAAAAGATGTGGAACTATTGGCAAGTTTTGTTAGGAAAATGACGAGATCAGAATTGAACTTGGATACATTCTTTTTGTGCATTCTATAAGGATGAGTTTGAGCACATAGTCTTAGAGGTTGGGAGACCAACGCAATAAGCTAGGGCTTACATTAAAGAAGTGTACGTAGTTATGGGGATGGAGAAAATGATTCAAGATTTAGGAAATGGAGTGCATAGCACTTGGTGATTATATGGATGTGAGATGCAAGGGAAAGGAGAGACTCAAGAATAGGATCTCAGCCCCAATTTCTATTTTGATTAAGTACATGTTGTGTTCTGAGTCAGGAATTAGAAGGAAGAGGCTTGAGGGAGGGAAAGTAATGAATTTGACATTGAGCATTTCCCTTTTGGTTATTTATTGATGTCCTGACCTGTTCCAAAGGATTTAGGGAAGTGCATGGAACTAAAAGTTCCTGTAGGACAATGAGATCGAAATGACCATGAGGTTCTGGACCATTTCAGAGCTGGAGAGAGAACTGAAGCACTATTGACATCATGCCATGAAGACAACTACAGTGTATTACCACCTCTGGTGGCAGTCAACATTTGGTAAGTGGATTTGCTCACGGAACTGCAGAAAGTGGAAGAAATGTGAGTTGATGGCAGAACCTTGAGGAATATCACCACTTAAGTGTAAACAGTAACAGCGAAATTCATGGAAAAGGCCAAGAAAGCATGCTCAGAGATGTGTAGCTTGTTAAAGACAGATTGGCAGAGTGGTGTAATGGAAACCTAGAGTGCAAACTGTCAAGACAAAGGGAGTAAGGAACCTTGTCAGATGCAACAGAAACATCTATCCAATTCAGTGGGCTGGTGGCAGGGGAAGCCAGACCTCAGTGTATGAAGAGCTGAGTAGGCCAAAGAAGAGAAAATTCAATCCCACATTCAAGAAATAGGAATTAAGAACAGTGTGTGGTCAAGGGAGGATCTTTATTTAGGATGCAAGGTATTTCTTTGTTTATTTTTTCACTTACGTATTTAAGCTATTTTGTTTATCTAACAGAGAAGTAAGGCAGAATGTCCAGGATAGAGAAGATAATTGATGGAGGAAATCATAAGAAAAAGCAACTCAGTGCACCAATGGGAAGGGAAAGACCACTCTGTTCTCTAAGACTAAAAGGAAGGAGATGAATTATAGGCATGTAAATAAGTATGTAGCTAAAGAGGGCAAAACTGGGAGAGCATATGTCATGATCTCATCTCTCTCTTCAAAGTAGGATACTTACCCTAAAAGTGGTCCCAAGGAGCTCTCTTTCTCCATTTGTACTCCTATGGCACTATTTTCTGAATGATTTCTTAAAAATGCTCTAGAGTGCCTTTTATTTCTACACACATACACACACACACATTGTTTAGCCAAATTCATTACTCTCCTGAACAATTAATATTGGTGCATATTGGCCAGCACATATGCACAAAATGGGCCTACTCTGTGATTAAAGAATAAATATAGATTCAGTAGTAAATTCCAGCCCTCCAGAATTTCCCATAATCATATACAAAATCACAAGATTTAAAGAAATGTTAAAAAGAAGAGAATAAGTAATGGGAAGAAAAGAAATCAAGAACCACTGCTTATTTTTAATTTTAGCTCATCTAAAAAGGAAATGAACAATTCTAGAGGTTTTTAATTATTTGAGATTTTTCAGTATTAACCAAAATGAGAGAGACAGAGAGACAGAGACAGAGAGAGAGAAAATGGAAAGAGAAAAAAGAAAAATACAAACCTAGAAAAATAAATATAATTTTGCTACCCTTTGGATCCTCCAAAACAGGATGTTTGGCATATGGCAGGAGTCAAGAAATATAGAGTAATGGGTTTTCCTGTAAACGATTCCTACAGAAACATGTAGCTCCTTGACAATGGCATCATCTCTAATAGTGAAGAACCTCTGAGAATTAGAAATAATTAAAATAAGAACTGGAGCAGTGCTCTAGGGACATCGTGTACCCATATGAAAGGCCACGTGATAGCTGTTCCTGACCCCATGGCCTCTGGGTGTTTTGACAGGCTTGATGATAATGTCGCCAAGTGGGTTGCTGTGGATGGGAGGTTTATGCCTGCACTCAGATCCCATCCACCAGCACAGGGGCCCACAGGGAAATAGGGCCAGACCTGTTTGGCTTCAGCTCTATTTTCACTTCTATAGATAGCCATAGTACTCAAATAGAATCTAAGGAAGTGAGATATTTTGTAAACAGGAAAACGGGACTGCCATTTGTCCTGGTTTCACCCCAATGGGGGGAGCAAATAGAGTCGATCCCCTTACATCACAACAAAATCTTCCCTTCACAGCTCCACCCTGCATCTTCAGGGAGTCTGGAAGAAAATGTGCTCTGTAGCATGTGCTTTCTCTTCCCTTTGCTTTGCCATTCTGTTAAGGGATTGATGAATATGGACTTATGTGTTCAGGCACATCTCGTTCCTGACACAGTTCTGCTCACTAGAGCTAGAGTAAGATATATACAATACTGTATTATGTATTTCAAAGTCACTAAGAGGCTAGATCTTAACTGTTCTCACCACAAAGAAGAAATAATAATTATGTGATGTGGTAAAAGTGTCCGCTAACATAATGGTGATGATCCTATTGCAATAGGCAAATGTATCAAATGCACAGTACCCCTTAAACTTCCACAATGTTATATGGCAACTACTTCTTAATGAAGCAAACAAAGTTTTGCTAGGGTTGCCGTTCCATGAAGTCAGCTCTACTCGGCTTCAGATACCTCTCAGCCCATCAAACTGTGGTGGCTTTCCTGCTAAAATCCCTGCCAAGTCCACAGTCATGGATGGCTTTTGCCTGCATATCTGATTTGTTCTCTCTTAGTCGGCTGGGACCCTTCATGCTCTGAATACTGACTCACCCTCAGCTTCCTTGGCCCTTCCCAACAAAACTACAATTCTAGGAACTCCCAGTTCTAGAAATATTGATTCTACCAAAATAAAAGCATAATAATACAAGGATGTTTATTACAGCAGAATTTGTAGCAGCAAACAACTGGAAATGACCTCGGTACCCATTAATCAAGGATGGTTGAATAAAGTATATATCCACACTATGTAATATTATACAGATATTTGCAAGGTCTAGAAAGCTATGCTGATTTTTTTAAAAGGACTCAAATAGAAGGAGTTATAATGTGATCCTATTTTTTCCTAAATGTGAAGTCTTTGTATGTCTATTGGTGTGTCTAGGATTTTATATGCATTAAATAAAATACAAAAGGACAGGCATCAGATTGTTCAGATCAGTTATGTCAGTTGGGTTGTTGGAAGGATACCACATCTATATTGTTGATATTCTTAAGCAGGAATTACATTTATAACTTTAAAAATAAAACACCTAGAAATGCAGGATACCTGACTCTCATCCAGACTTGCAAGACCTCAAGGGGTCATATGAGAAGGCTTAAGGTTAAATAAAATGAATAAGTTTGTGTAGGGAAATAATTGTAGACCCATTACATTTCTTCTAACTCTTGGAAGCAAGACATGTTATTTTTATTTTATTTTATTATTTACAAAGATATTTCTTCTATTACTCTCCTGCCTCATTAGGAAATCCTAACAATGTTGATCCATTTTGAAGATCTACATGAATTTTAAGTAAAGAAATAGGTTGTCTATTTACTTTCCTTCTGGCCACTATCCCTTGTTAAGGCTTAAATGTTTTTTCTAGAAAGGGCTAAAGTCCCATTTTTGAGAGGGGCTGGTGAACACAAATTCTTTATAGGGATGATCCTCTCAGCTGGCAGCTTGACATGTATTAAATTCAAGCAAGCTACCCTGAGATGCAGAAAAATAAGGCAATTCTCCTCTTGAATAATGGTTCTTGAAATCTAAGTCTTTTCTGTGTATCAAGTATTTCTCAAAATTCTTAATTGGGACACAAAAACGTAGACATCCAACACCATGGGCAGATTTTGGGCATTAAAACAATTGTTCATGATTTTCCCCTCTGTCATTCTCAGAGTCGACTTGTCATTGCTAGGAAATGCCAGGACTGCTCACTGACTGACTGACATAGAATGGTTGGCATCTCACCGGAAGGTATGTTTTAAAATAATTTGATGTAAACTGAGAGAAGCTTCCTAAGATCCCGGAATCCAGAGCTTGTAGAGCTGCTGAGCTTGAGAATTTTTAAAAATCTTAATTTAAAAGTTTTCTAAATATAAAATTGAAGGATGCTTCCAAAGCAGGTTCCTTATACTAAAAAAAAAAAAAAAGAGTTTTTTTTTTTTAAATTTCAGTTAAAAACTGTAAACTGGTACTTAGTATTATGTTAGTCCTTATTTTCTAAAATTATATTTTAACTGTTAAACCCAAGTATAGGAACCTATCCTATGCTCTAGTATATTTATTCTTCATCACGATGTTGCACACATAGAACATTTTCAATAAATGTTAAATGGATAACGGAATTTGGTCATACGCTTCTTTTTCATAAAATTTTGTTTATTTATTAGAGAGAGAGTGATCTTGGGAGAGAGTACAGGTGGGGGTAGGGGCTGTGGCTGGGAGGGAGGAGAGGTGGGAGAGGGAGAAACAGGCTTCTTGCTGAGCAGGGAACCTGAAAGGGGGGTGGGGAGTTCCATCCCAGGACCCTGGGATCCTGACCTTTGATGGGAGCCAAAGGCAGACGCTTGACTTACTGAGTCACCCAGGTGCCCCAGAATTTAGTCATACACTTCTATAAGACCTTTTATACCTTAGGAATGGTATTTTTATATTCAATTGCATTATTAGTGATAGAATATTAATGAAATATTAACAATAGAAAAAACAAACTTCTGAAACTAAAGAAGTGGTTTGATGCCAAGAATTTTATGTGTGGGTGCACACGCATACACACATGCATGCACACACACACACACACATACCTGTATAAGACTTCGTACATAAGATAAAACCTATATAAAATATTAAATAGTGTAATATCTTTTCTTCTGAAATGGCAATTCTTGCTTCTGAAATAGGGTAAGGGATGCAAAAAGTTCAGAGAAAAACAGAAGTCAAATTGAAAAAGTGTGATAATGGTGGGGTTTTTTTGAAAAATAAATCAATATATTGAGGAAAGGATGCAAATAGAGCAAGTGATGTTGATTGCTCCACTTAAAAGACTTTTTTAAAGTTTATTACAAGTGGCTCTACAAGTTTTAAGTTTTTTAAGTTTATTACAAGTTGTTAAAGTAAAATCTATTTCAAATTTATCAGGGGTAATGGAGCAGTTTCAGTGATTAGCTATTTCATGTCCATGCAGCTGTAAGGCTATAGCCAAGGATCCTCTAGGAGCAAAAAGGAAATTATGATCATTTAACTTTTTTAGAAATATCCCTCTCTTTTTCTTCTCCCTCTGTTTTTCCTCTTAGACCCACTCATCTTCTCTTTCTCCTTGCTGTCTAATCATAAATAATCCTTTTCTGGGCTGCTATAAACATTTCTTTTTGGCTCTTCTTCTCCCTTGGAGGAGTTACCATTTTATCTCAGACTCACTGGAGACCTGCACCTAAAATGGTGAGTAAATCCCTTTCCACAAACACCAATTCATGTCTGTGATCCTAAATTCATAATGTCTTTCATCCTTACCAGTAAAATTGGGAGAAAAAGAATGGTTTCTCTCTTTTTGAGTCAAGCTGCATTTCTAACATAAATCTAGAACTTCTTTCAACTCTTCTTGACACTTGATTTCCTCTCTGGCAGCAAGGAGCTTTCCTATTTTTTTTCAAGAAATTTGTCAAATTCTCTGAAAGTATCCTTTAAACATTCCCCACACTCCCCACCAAAAAAATAGCAGCAACAACAACAAAACCAGCTTGATCAGTTAATGGTAAATGAATCAGAAACATACAGAATAAATTCCCATTAAAACACACAAGAATTTAAAAATTAAGCAAAGAATTACTGAGAAAAATATTTGTTTGCCAAATTCCAAATGTTTGAAAAATAGTTCAAGATGTTTGTTGAACCTGAAATGGACCTGAGTTACCCATCCATATTTAATTCAGGCAAAAATAATTCTTATCAGCTGAATGCTCTAGTTAGTAGACTCAGTAAGAAAGAAAAATCAATAACAAATAGGTCTTTTTAATTTTTTAATTTCCATTTTTTCTAGCTTTTGAGATAGAATCAACATATAATACTGTGTAAATATAAGGTGTACAAGGTGTTGATTTGATATGCTTGTGTATTACAAGCTGATCACCCCTCATAGCGTGAGTTAACACCCACAATATGCCACATAATTGCCATTTCTTTTTTGGGGGGGAGAATATTTAAGATCATTCTTTTTAAAATATAAGCATCCAAATTGAAAACCAATTGCCTTTGTAAAAGGTACTCTAGAAAGATGTGACGGTTCCATTCTGGATTTTCCAGAGCACACCCCAAATTATGTTATTTTTTTTTAATTGTACCAAGCGCAGAGGGAGAGGGAGAAACAGGCTGAGAGAGAGGAGGAAGCAGGCTCCCCGCTGAGCAAGGAGCCCCATGTGGGACTCGATCCCAGGACCCTGAGATCATGACCTGGGCCGAAGGCAGAGGCTTTAACCCACTGAGCCACTCAGGCACCCCCCAAATTATGTTTTAATAAGTTATGCATAAATCCTTTCCACAGCCTGTGTCTTCCTATATGCTCTTCAGTTTAGCTATTTCCTTTAGTAATATGGCCAAAAAATATTGCGGGAGGGTGAAAGTGGCCACGTCAAGAGCTTCTGACTGAAAGAAAAATCTGTTCCCATAGTAACTTTGGCCTTTAGTGATTTTAAGAATTTCTATTTGGTTACTTCACCACCTGCTCTTACAGATATCAGTCTCACCAATCCTGATGAGGGATTCATTCCATCCTAACAGATAAGTCCAAGACTAGCGAACCAATAAATAAGTGTGTTTGCTGGAAAGTTAAAGTTGATGATAAAGAGTTGTTGAGTACTATAAATAACGTACTTTTCCCAGATGTATTTCCTAGATATAGAAGTCTAATGAAGCAAATGGATGGAGACAATGGAAAAGAGAAATTGTTGGAGAGAAAAATAAAAAAGAGAGGAGACTCTTAAGTACTCTCTGTTAAGGTTATGACTTGGGGCCAATATAGTTGCAGCTGTATAGGTTTTATTGGTAATAAACTGGAATTTCAAAATGGAAAGGGGCTTTAGAAATTATCTAGGATAGAGCACCTTCCTCATCTTCCAAGTTCCAGATATTTTACTCAGTAGCTTTAGTTTAGAAAATTATATAATGATAACTCTATGCATTAATTTTCTATTGCCATCATACTAAACACAAATTTAGTGGCTTAAAACAATACAGGTTCATTATTGTACAATTCAGCAGGTAAAAACTCAAACACAGGTCTTACTGGGCTAAGACCAAGGTCTCAGCACATCTGCATTCCTTTTGGAGGCTCTAAGGGACAACCTGTTTCCTTGCCTTTTCTAGTTCCTAGAGGCTACCACATTTCTTTGGTTCATGGCCTTCTTCCTCCGTCTTTAACCCCAGCAATGCTTCATCTCTTAGACCCTGCTTATGTGTTTGTATCTTTCTCCCTCTTCTGCCTTCCTCTTCCACTTGTAAGGATTCTTGTGATTAATTGGGCCCACAAAGATAATCCAGGATAATCTCTCTATTATAAGGTTAGTTTTTTTAGTAAGCTGAATTCCATCTCTAATCTTAATCCCCCTTTTCCATGTAACATAACATATTCACAGTTTCCAGGGATTAGGACAACATCTTAGAGGATAGAGTGTGGGCATTGTATTACCTGCTATATGCTATAATCTCATTTGTAGATGGAAGCCCAATGGGAGAGAGGGATTAGACTATTACCTTTGTGGCAAATTTATTTTTTTCCATGTTTCTATGTGAATGGGATGGCATCATAATAACGTGCCACCTCTAGTAATTCTGGATCACTCAATGATTCCAAAACTAGAAATGTGTCTTATCTCCTGCCTGTCATCCAGGCATTGATTTACTTTTAGGTCTGGTCAGGCCAGTGCACAAACTAAAAATAATTAATGAATCTTTAATTATTGAGTGGCTGATAGGCCTAGAAGTGGACTCCTAACTAAGATCACCCATTGGTGTGGTGTTTTGGGGATGTGGAAACCAAAGCCCTGCAAGGTAAACAAAAGCGGATCTATGTAATAGGGAGTTGGGGTTCTTATCTCATAGTGGTCTGGAGTGTTTCCTGAAAGTAAATTAAAAACATTTTTGCCAATGAGGATAACAAAATGCAGCAGAAAATAAACTTCTAAATAAAAATGAAAAAAACATTGGCCTTTGTGTTAATGTTCTAAGAAGTAAGCACTGCAGTAAGCTCTAATCTCCTAAATTCAGAATTGTAAAGTTTATGGGGGAAAACAAAGCATTTAATGATTTTCTTGAGGCACAAACAGTACTAAAAAATAGATAAAATATAGTGTAATTTTCCAACTACATTCAATACAACCAAATGATAAAATTTTCAATTAATTTTTAATTCATTAGTCATAACAAGGATGCATTTAATTTTCTCATATTTATTAATATCATTTTTTCCCTATTGTCTCACCTCTTCACTGTTCCCTAGATCATGAAGTATTTAGCACAGTGACCGGCTAATTGGTCGCTCATTCTATCTTTATAGGAAGAATAAATTTAAAATTAAATTTAAAATGTATTTAGAATATATGAATATTCATATGTTGTTATAAATATGTAAACAGTAAGTTAAAAAGAATGAATCAATGAGTGAATGGATTGGTAAGAAAATATTAAAAACAGCTTTGAGCAGATAATTACCTCAATGTTTAAATTCTCAGGAAAACAGTACTTTAAAAGTGCTAAAATAGAATGATAAACTGTATGTCAATATCTAGCAAACCAGAAATTTTTAAACATACTGTTTGGATCCATGCTACATGATGATATATCACGATTTCCAAATTTCTCTAAGTCCCAAATGGGAACATCTAGTTGGTCAGAGGGATGCAATGTATCAGCATGCTTTTTAAAGTTTTCATTTGGGAAGCATGGTCTGGTCTCTTACCTGCTGTAGGCCCTCTCTTATGTTATAAAGTATAAGCATGCTGGGCGGTCCAGATAAATGTCACTGAGTTATAAAGATAATCTTAAAATGAAACAGTTGTTAATTATCATTAGAGCCAGGAACATCTATTAATTTATTGAGAAAAAATAACCAGCTGTTATTTTAAGCCCATTATATACATCATCTAATTTATCTCTTCAGAGTACTGAGAGGTAGGTGTCATGATGTGCCCTTCACAATTAAGGTTCAAAAAAAATTGTTAACTAGCCTGCCTTAGGATATTATAACTGATTCTAAACATACTTCTGCTGGTCCCTAAGCAACCCTAACTGCATTAAAACCAACCTGAAGTCTTTTTTAAAATAATACTAACAAACCCTTTTGATGGGCTGCAACAGAACCCAAGTTGAGTGTTGTATCTCCCTTCATTCTTCTGTACATAAGGATAGGAAGTCTACCTATGAAAAACCCAATTTCAGTACTCAACACCAACTTCAAGTTATTTCTAGGAAAGTAGCAAAGATGACTTTTGCACCACTTATTTGGAAAAGAGGAGACGAACTTAAAACAATATTGAGGGACATAAGCAAAGAAAATGATCTTAAATCACTACCTTCTCTTTTTGATATAATTAGTACCAAGTCCAGTGACTAGTTTCAAAAGTCATTGGACTGAGTTACCAAAATATTTTTAGCCCCTTTCCCTCTCCAGTTCTTTAAATTCAACATTGTTCTAGAATTGTGAAGGACTAATTCTATCTGAAGAATGGTCTGGAAATTTTAACCTCAAAGAGTGCTTTTCTAATGATTTTGATTTGTCCTTGAGGTCACATACCAGAAAACATGAAAAGAAATGAAACCTGACAACTTAAAAAAGTTGAAGTAATTATTCAAATATAAGGTATTATTTCCTTCATCATCTTTTCCCCCAGTATCATCAAGATAAATCTTGAATGGAATTATAAATTTTTCTTAGTAGTATTTTCTGCTCTTCCTAATATCTATCTCACACCACAAAAATATTTTGGTAAGTGAATATTTATGTTATTACATTTATAGTTTTGTAGTTTTCAAAATATGTATCATTTAAGGATTTGAGTCCAAGTTCATTTAATAAGAATCCCATACTTCTCTTCCATTCTCTTTTTCCAGATATTCTGTCATCTGATCTTTGAGGAACCCCACAATATAAGGCAGGTCCTCCTGCTATTTTCATGCCACAGTCTTCCTGAGTCCTATTAACAATTGAAATTTCAGCAGCCAAATGCTCTCCTCCCCTTGTATGCTGCATGCTGATGACTTCTTAATTAGTGTCTTCTACCCAGGAAACTCCCCTGAGTTGTGGATTCCTATATCCAGTTTTCTGCAGGCATCTCTGCCTGGATGTACCATAGGTACCCAAAACTCAACATGTCTGAACATTCATCACTTTCTCCATCACCCACGCTTTGCTTCCACCACTCTTGGGTCCAGCTCTGTGTGTTCTCTACTTCATATTCCTGAGTCTTCTGTTTTCACAGATTTTACTTTCCAAGTATTTCTTGGCTCTTCTCCAACCTCTTTCTCCCAGCTCACCATCAAGCGATTCCTACTGGGCTCCTTTAAATCCATCTTTCACAGGGTCACCCAAATGAATTATTTCAAATCTAAATATGACTAGAGAATTTTCCAGAAAAGTCTTTATTGTCTCCAGAATTAAATCCCTGTTCCTTTATGATGGATATAAAATTCTTTGTGAGCCATCCCATACTCTCCAGCATTTTTTTTTCTTGTCAAGATAGCCAGAGTTGATCATGTGGTTCTGTCTCATTGTTTGACACTTTTTACACTCTGGTAGCATCAAATCACTTATGCCCCCTTAAAAGGGCACTGTTTCCCCATGTTCTTTGCCCCTTGAACTGGCTCCATTCCTTTATAAGGGAAGATTCTTTGTTCATATGTCACCCTTTCCTAGAAGATTTGCTAAGCCCCTTCATACATCCATACCCAACAGTGATGAGTTCTTCTCTATGTTCCCCAAAACTTCTAGGTTCATCATTACAGATGAACACAGGATCATGCGAAACCTGAGCATTTAAGAATACCTGAAAATATCTGGGGTCTTTCTATTTCCATGTCTTACCCATTTTAGGCCGTGTGTAAATGTTTGCAGTTGAATGACTAAGTAAAAGATACTAGAATGCAAGAATGCAGTTACATAGGTATTTCAAGTTCCTTTTTTTTTTTTGGTTACACCATGCTGTGTCTAATGCTGATCCTATCTACTTCAAAACCCAAATAAGTACTGCAATTTGGGTAGGACAGAAATCACTAGTTTGAAATGTTACATTTTCATAGTTTGATACTATACACAATAAGTAGAATTTTAAATGAAAATTGATTGATCTGGTAAAGTGTTCATATTCTGCCAGCTATTTTCACAGTTCTGGGTCCAAAATCATTATAATATAGTTTCTACTTTAGCATTCATCAAAACCATAAAAGAAGTGTTGCCATTCATGGATGTATTAGTGCAACAGGGCCCAAATGCTGCTTTCAAAGACTATTTTCTTATACAGAGACATTTTATAGTCAGGCAATCATCTTGTTAAACATTTCCTATAAAATTTTAAAAATCATTACCTGGGAGTCTATCACTGTGGCACTAATCACACCTCTACAATTAAGCTTATTTCAACCCTTTCACTGGAATTCTTTTTCTTTAATCAAGGGTTTATTATTGGACTGTTAATGTGAAGGTTGAAATAAAAAAAATCTCAGCTCAGGAGTGAATTCTAATAGCAGTTATAGAAAACCCTGAGAAATTCTAATATTTTTCTATGAAATTTCTGTGAGGATGTGGGTTTCATTCCCCTTCCCCCCTTATTTTGTTGTAGAATGATTTGCCTTACTTAAGGGAAATGGGATGTTTCCTCATGTTTTTAAGGATATCCTTAATCTACTGCATTTGGGTTTTTCTTGGGATGTTCACAAAAGCACAATTATTTTATTAAGCTAGAGGTGCAAATATAGTTGGCCTGGCGATGTTTTGTATCTTTTTTACATCATGAAATGGAAGTTCAGTTTTGACTTTTGTAAGAAAAAAAGCATCAGAAAGTATTTTATCTTGCCAAATAAATCAACCAGCTTTTATTCCTCCCAAGAGTTTTACTAATGGAGAAGAGTTTTAAGTTCAAGGATAATACTTATCTTAATAACAAGCTAGTCAGATTGTGACTTTAAAATGAGCTAATTTGGTATAAAACTATAGTTTTCAAGCAAATTCACACACGATTGCTTTTGCTATTCACAAAAGGCCTCTAAATAATCAGAGCGGCCCTAAACCTCCTGAATTTCCCATTGCCTTTCTCCTCCCTCTTCACCACCACCCCTTCAGTTCAAGTCCCAACCATCTTTCATCTTGATCAATAGCTTTCCGCCACCTCACATCATCTCTTTCTCCTTCTAATCAATTTCGCCTGTGATAGCCTAAGAGATACGGGTTTTTAAGTGGTTATGTGTTTTTAAATTAGAATGCTTAATGCCTTCACTCATTTTGCTTTTTAAGGTAAAGAATAAAGCCCTCGACACCAAAGACAGGCATTGTTACTAACCAAGCTCTATATCAGTCCCCATCTTGGTTGTCCCTTGATCACCTACCCAAAGAGCCAGAAGAGTTAATATTCACTTCTCCTGACTTTCTCACACTTGCAGCTAGAAGGGGGCATGGGACAGCTTTCTAGCCAATAGGGTATAATTGGAAATGTGCCGAGGACCAAAAGGATCTTTGCTCTTTCATATGAAACAGATGGATGTAGCTGTTGCTGTCACCTTTCCTTCACTTCTCCCTGCCTTGGATATGGCTGTGATGCCTGGGGTTCTGGCAGCCATTTTATGACCATGAGATGATGAGTGTGAGGAGGAAAAACAACCCATTGACCGTAGACAGTAAAAAAACAATAAATCTGGGTCGCCACTGGCATCAGTAGATGGCTGAACTAATGTCAATAATTGTCTGCTGCTAAAATCTGTTATTGAACCTATATTTTTAAAACTACTATTAGTAAAATCTTCCATTATTTGAAATCCAAAGCATTTCCAACAGAAATACATGACTTACAATGCCGGCCATATTTCTCCCACCTTCCAGTGATATTAGTGTTCTGAGTTCCTAAAATGTTTCTCCTGCCTTGGCAATTCCTATCACACCACCCAATCCCCCATGCACACACTTTACCTAGTTAACACCTTCTCAATCTTCAGATTTCAATTAAAATGGATCTAAGAGATTTTCTGTGATCTCTGGGCTAGGTCATCTCCTTCAGTTATGTACTCTTGTAGCTTCCAATAATTGTCTGTCTTGACACATATTATATTGTAAGTACATATTTATTCATAAGAGTATTTAATGATGTTGTCTTTTCCATGAGATCTTTTAGGGTTGAAGCTATATTGTTTACTATTGCCTTCCCAATTTTTAGCAAACAGCATGGTATCAAGCAAGCATTCAATTGCTCAGGGAAGGAAAGAAAGAATGAAAGAAGAAGGGAAAAAAGTTCATGAGAACTAAAATCTCAAATTTAAAGTTAAATTTGGGCTTTTCTCTTACTTTGTAGTTTTCTATCTCATATTAGTGGTATTTTCCCTGCCAGGTAAATATTGTTTCCTATCTCATATGTGAAGACAACAAAAGAGCCTAAATGTTCCGTATTTTTGAAACCCAATATGAAAGCATTATAATGTGCTTGTTGCAAAAAAAAAGTATTAAAAGAAAAAATTGTTAGTTCTTTATTATTCTGGCTTTTATCTCATTTAGTTTGTCTTTATAAAAAAAAAAAAAGTTGAGTTCATGTGCTCTGCTGCTGATTGCTGTTTGGTTATCAATGCAACACTGTCAGAGAATTAGGAATGCGAGAAGTGATCAGTCTTGACATTGGATTTCATATCTTACTAAGGGTCCAGTAAGGTCCCTAAGGTTTCTGTCTGGTCTCTAAGGGGCCGTGAAACTCTCTGAAACTATATAGCAAATTTTGTATGTGTGTGCGTTTCTCTAGGGAGAAAGTTGCGAGCTTTAAACAGGTTTTCAATAGAGTTTTAGTTAGGAATAGGTTAAAGTTAAGAATCACTGGGTCAAGTTATTAAATATAATGGTGGTGTTGGAAATCAGAAGTTATATCCTTTTAAACAAGATTAACTGATAGGTGTTTACAATATGCATGTTTTAGAGAGATGCATTTGCAGTATAAATAAATGCATGTTTTATGTGGTTTTTAAAAATCATTTGATCAATTAATCAATTTGTTAATCTGCCTCTTTGCAGTGAACTAAGATAATGACACTTCATATATATCACTGTGCTAAGCTAATTAAATGTATCATTATCACTTAATTTTTCTAGCAAATCTACAAAGTTACTATTATTGTCCCCCTTTTCCTGATAAAGAAACTCAGTCTCTAAGATTTCCAAAAGCATGCTCACTATCAAAGCTGAATGCAGGGAGAAAGTAAAGTAATGTACTTCCAACCTTCAACAAAACCAAGACTTGTTTTAATGAGAAAATAGTGATCATTAGAAAGTAATGCATGATAATGGCCAAAGATATAGTAAATAATATCAGTAATAATAAGCACTTTAGGATTTTAAAAAAAGATTCTTTGAGATCCTGCCTGGACTGTGATCACTGGTTAAAAGCTGAGTAAAAAAGAAAGAAAAGATTTTGGTCAACTGAGATTAAATGAGCAAGATCAGGAGCAACAACATAAGTTCCAGGGGCTAACTGGAGAGTGGACTTCTGTTGGAGCAATGGGAGATAAGGTCGGGAAGGATGTCTGGGTGCAGTTTGATGGTTTTGTATATTAAACTAAAATGTTTGACCTTTGCCCTTAGATAATGAGAACCACTTGAAGAGTGTTTTGAGCTAAAAGGTGACATCATGCAAACTGTTTTTAGGAAGATTAATTTGGTACCAGTCCACTGGATGGGCCGGAAAGAGGCAAAACCAGAACAAGGTGGGCCAGCCAGAAAAGCACAGAAAACAGAAAAAAAAAAGTGATGTGGATAGAGGGAAGTGAAAAGGAGAAGGGTTTAAAAAGGCAATCGAAGGGAACAGTTGATTATGCCCAGTGTAACTTTCTCTCTTTAAAAAACCAGCCCTTTCCTTCAAAGGGGGAAGCCACCAAGAGTCTCCACATTTATGAAGTCAGACTCCAAAGGAAATCCTTATACCTCATTTCCACCCATTTTGTCTCTACTTCTGCTTTTTTGTGCCTCCTGGCTTATCTTTTTCTCTCTCCATTTTTTCATTCCTTGACTTATTCAACAAGCTTATTTTATTCCTGTTGAAGGGCAAACACAGATCTACTGCTGGAAATATAGCAGCAACCAAGAGAGGCAAGACGTCCACCATGATGGAGCTCACATTCTATTGTTGATGGACAGTCACCAAAAAAATGAATACACCCACAAGGAAAAGGGCAGAGAATTAAAATAAGGTAATGTGACAGACAATGACTGGGGGAAATGTAGGAAGACTGTTAAAGTGGCCCTTCTGAGAAAGTGACATTTAAACAAAGATTTGAATGACAAGAAGCAGACAGCCATACAAAATATTGGCAAAATATTTCTTTAGTGCTCTGTGTATAGGACATAGTTAGGGCAATGGCCCCAAGACAGAAATGAACTTGGCTCATTCTAGGAACAACAAAGGGCCAGTTGGCTTGAATGTGGTAAGCCACAGTGAAAGTGGAAGGAGATAATGTCAGAAAGGTAAGTGGAGACGGATGAGATAAGGCTGTTTAGGCCACTGTATTAAGTTAAGATGTTGGCATTGTAATGAGTTAGGGCGTTACTCTACTTGGGAAGGAAAACAGTTGGAAAGTTTTCAAGAGGAATGTAAGATAAGACCTAATTTCCATATTTAAAAGATCACTCTGTTGCTCTCTTGAAAATTGATCATAAAGGCCAGAGGAGAGGCAGGGACAACAGGGAGGCCACTGCTGTAGTTGAGGCAACAAGTCACTGCCAGAGAAGAATTGTAGATAAGTTTAACAGAGAGTAGTACGGAGCTGTTGGGAGTTTTGGGTGTGTTTTGAAGTCAGAGTTGGTAGCATTTACTGATGGATTGAATGCGGATAAATAAAGAGCAAATAATAACAATAATAATTCCTAGATCTTTTTTTTTACTTGAGCATGAATGGTGGAACCAAATAATTCCTAGATCTTTTTTTGACTTGAATATGAACGGTGGACCAGAGAGATGGAAAGGTAAAGACTGAGGTGGGGGTGAATGGACGTTTCCTCTCTTAGTTGTGTTAGACTCATCTATTCTGCTCCATTAGATTCTAGCCTGACTTGCCCCTCTTTGCACAGAAAGCTGATGACTTAGTAACACCATCCCCCTGACATAGCCTCCTCCCCTACCCCACCAGGATGGTCAGTTCCTTTGTGCTGGACTTTGGGGAAGTCTTGACTTCCTGGACCAGTTTGGACAGGTAGCACATGGTGGCTGTCAGACAGAGGAGGGAAAGTAGCATGGGTGCTTGAGATGCTAAAGAGGACTGGAAGATGTTAAAATTTAGGGTATTTTAAAGTTTAGGCTTGGAGGATGAGATTGTAATTGACAGACATTTGGATGTCAAGAGAAGTATATAGTTTTGACAATAACAAAAAAGATACTGAGTTTGGATTTGTTATATTATTTGAGATCAAAACAAAATTTTCGTGATAATATTCTCCATGAATATTACAGAGCTATATTGGCATGTGGAGTCCTGTATTCCTGCTTTACAAATAAACATATTGTGGAAAGTTAGTCTGGCTGCTAGATCACTGATCAAGAAATCCATAGCAGCAACAGCCACAGTCGCCAAACTGTGGAAAGAGCCAAGATGCCCTTCAACAGACGAATGGATAAAGATGTGGTCCATATACACTGTGGAGTATTATGCCTCCATCAGAAAAGATGAACACCCAGCTTTTGTATCGACATGGACAAGACTGGAAGAGATTATGCTGAGTGAAATACGTCAAGCAAAGAGAGTCAATTATCATATGGTTTCACTTATTGTGGAGCATAAGGAATAACACAGAAGACATGGGGAGAGGGAGAGGAGAAGTGAGTTGGGAGAAAATGGAGGGGGAGATAAACCACGAGAGACTGTGGATACTGGGTGAGCCCAGTGGTGGGTTTTAAGGAGGGCATGTATTTGCATGGAGCACTGGTGTAGTGCATAAACAATGAATTATGGAAGACTGAAAAAAATCAATTAAATAAAAAAAAAAGCAATCCACATAAAAATTTGAACTTCAAAAATGCTCTGAGCTTTCAGAAGTTTGTGCCAATTTAGGTTAATTAATTCATTAATATTCCTTTATAATATATATCAGTAAGAAATCCTATTTACAAAAGAATTCACCAGCAGGCTTTAAATAGGAAGTGATTAATTATTGAGCCCACTTACAGAAATTCGATGTTAATGTAGCTTTTGGGGATCCCATCCACTGCATTAAAGAAAATATAACTATGTGTAGGCAGTTGTTTTGTTTTCTGAGGAATTTTGGACAAATGTTTCCTGATTTGTTTAGGGATTTGTAGAGGAGGAATGAATGGTGGGTGTCCTTGTCATTCTCTTGGATTGATTTTTTTTTTTCCCCGAGAAAAGAATTTTGCAAAAAACCCTTTTCAAAACTCAAAATTGCCTTTTTCATCTTGAAAGGGAAGCATCAGAGGAGTTAAGAAAATTTACCGTAGTTGAAAATCCACTTCATTTTCTTTACAGATTATTTTGAATCTGCTTTAAGAAATGCATATGTCCTCTCTAAATATATGGTGGAAATGGTTCATTGAGTGTTATGAAAAGAAAGTTTAGTCTCATTTCCTAGGCAGACTTTTTAACCTGACAGTGCTAAATGGGGAAGAATTCTTTGGGATTATGGTGTGTGTTTTGATAGAGATCCTGTAACAGCTGGTTATTTTCAGTCATTTTCTCACTGTGGGGAGATTTCTGCTGCTGTATGAAGTAAGGGTGATAGAACCTTGCTATCCATGCAAAATTAGAGAAAAAGATTTCATTTTATTTTCTAACATACACATTTTACTGTTTTGTTTATAAAACGTGTATTTCAAAATGTGCACTCCTATGAAAAAATAATCTACCGGCAGTATCGGTCTTGAAGATCAAGAGAAAAAAATTTTTTAAGTCTCCAGATAGGTGGTCTTATGACTTCCTTAGTCACTTTCATGATGGAGAATCTGGATATTTAACAGCGCTCGAACTCGCCTTTTCTTAACTTACGGGGCACTGGACTGTTGAATAACTCTGATCTGGAAGCCCAAATCATTTCTGGGTGAGATCTCTGGGCATTCACTGTGTTGCGCTGCTTGGCAGGCATGAGAAATCCATCCATCAGGTCCAGTTCTGATTGCACTCAGGTAAATGGTTTATAGACTGTTAGCCCGCACTGCTGGTTTAGATTTGAGGAATTACTCTACAAGAACAAGGCAGGTTCTATTTTTGACATTTCAGCAATGAGACCACTTGTACATTATGGCCTGATTTGATTTACTGTAAGAAAATAAGAGAGCTGTAATTTGTAAAAGACATTTATTACATGAGTCCAAAAATTTAAAAAAAAATGCTTAGTGTCTCTGTCCATCCCATCTGGTTTTATTTTAATCTCACTCTAGTCACATATGAAATTTTGCTTAGCTGTCTTCATTTTCTTAGTCAATCTTGATTAATGGCCTTCAAAGTAAAAATAATTGGCCTGCATCAGGGTTGTTTTATAACTCTTGTTCACAAAGAATGTGAAAGGCTGGAAAATGAGCCTAAACAGAAGGAATGCATTACGCTCGTCTTTGAGAAAGAGCAGTCCTTCAGTTGTGTTTCACTGTGTATTTTTATAACAGGCGCCTCCTTGCCTGTCCGTGATATTGCAGATATGTGGGGCCAAAGCTTATGTATACTTCGTCAGACTGGCCACGGCAGCTCGACATCTCCAGCAGCCACACATGTGACTGCGGAACTCACCCTGGCCAGCCCCACAGGCCTGAGCCTTTCAAAAGTAAATTATCAGGAAAGCTGAGGCTCTGAAACCCAGAAGTTAAAAACGGGTAGGGGGCTAATTGTCTCTGAAGCTTAAATGGCTTGTTTATAAACGGCTTCTAGAGCATTTGTATTTTTTTCCCCTTTCTTGAAAAGTGTGTTCAACTTGAAAGGAATTGGGGGAAATGCAGGCGCCGCGTGGCCGTTGTGGATTTGGAGCTGAGCTCTGCTTCCTCTCAAGGCCCCTACTTCTGGGAGAGTTCGTCGGTTCAAGGGGGGCAGAAAGGAATTTGAGTTCAAAAAAAGGAAAACAACCCTCTGAGGAGATAATTTCTTTCTTACGTGAAATTTGTGTAAATGGAGATGGGATGTCTCTTAAAAAGCTACTCGTTTTATGATTGTACTGATTAGAACATTAACATCAAGAACTTTCCAGCTTTTCAATAATCTCAATACCAAGCTCAATTACCCAGGGATGTTTTTCAAGAATTTCAGCTGTTCTCTTGGTGTTTTAAAAACAATTAAAATTCCCTCTCAGGTTTGATTCATGCTGGATCCAATTCAATTCGCACAGACCTGTAGACACAGATGGGCCTGTGTTCCACGTCCGGCTGGTGTTCAGCCAGGACCTCTGACGGGGACCGTTATTTTTTCTCCTTCACACAGCCCCAGCGGTGGACTGCTACTCCAGGGAGGTCGTTGACAAGGTGAAGGCGGAAAGGACCATTTCCTGACGCAGAGGAAAACCTTCGGACAGATTACGGTAACTATGGTAGAGTCTTGAAGGAAGATCTGTCATGTTCCAAGTGTTTTCATACAAGGAAAAGAAGTTCTTTTTGAGTTGGGGAGGTTGGATCCTTATACCAGGGTTTGGGAATTCCAGCCTTGCCTCCTTCAGGCTACCTGTCTTTGCATTTCTTCCTGTCAGGCTTTCCCGCCCTCTTACTTTTTCCTAAGGTTTTTCCATCTTTGTCCCTTCCTTCTCAGCTACCTTGTCTTCTCAGCCTCTCCCCTCTATTTTTGTGTCCCCTGAGCCCTCAGCCCTCTTAAAGCTTTTCCCTAGTCCCCAGAACCCACTGATCTCTCAAGATGTGACTGGCTATTTTCTTCTTCTTCTTCTTTTTTTTTTTTTTTTTTTTTGGCCTGGTGATTTGAGTTCTTTTTTCCACACATCACAGAATAGTTTCATTTTTCAGAAATCATGGGACAATCACAAATGATTTTCTAATCTAACACACGCACCCATTCAGCAGCCCAGCACCCCCCCCATGATAATCTACTAATGCCACAGTTTGTTTATTTATTTAGAAATGTATTACGATCGTTCCTGATGTTTATTTGATGGTTTCTGACTATGTGTCACTGCATGAAGCATTTCAGAGTGTATTTAGCACCTGGTTTATGCTAAACTAGCAATATTTCCATATATTACCAATTAATCCTTATAACAGAGCTAGGAAATGTGTATTTTGTGCTCATTTGATAGGTGAGTGAACTTTACCTTGGTCACAAGAGACTGTTTTAATCCAAAACCATTTTTTCTTAACCCCTACGTCAGAGTTTCTAAGCCTGGTACTATTGACATTTGAGGGGCAGGTAAACCTTCTTCATGGGGGGGGTCTCCCGTGCATTATAGGATATTTTGTGTCATCCCTAACTTCTACCCACTACATACTAGTGTCACCTTCCTTGTTCCCCTTCCATGTTGGTGTCAATCCCAAATTTCATCACTTGTTGCCAAATGTCTCCTGGGGAAGAAAACCACTGCCCTTCATGTCACCACTGTACACAGATTTTTCTCAGCTACCTTTGTAATTTATCAGGTCACCAAAGCTGGCTCCACACTGATACGGTCTCAGCCATGGTTGATCTCAGGAGATGGGGAGAAGGCGGCCAAGGCTGCTCTGAGATGTCCAGTGGAGAAGCCCAGATAGAAGAGTTATTACTACCTTCCCTCAAAGGTTTGTCAGAAGCCAGAAGGAATTCCTAAAAATAAGACAATGACAGTGGGCACATTGTTACACATTCAAGTTTAGGAACTCCCCAGCGGATGGCAGGCTCCCATCCACTCTTCCAAGAAAGGTGTGAAGCAACATGCGATTTCCTTGGTGGATCTGAAATTATGGGCAGACCAGTGGCTGCAGCTTCCAGACAGGGCTCACAACCTGCTCCCAGTCTGAGCTGTGTTGACCCTTAAGTCGACAGACACTTGGTCTCTTCTCCATCAACCTAGTCCACACTGGAAGCACCAGATGCCAAGCTAACTATTTTGTCAACTGGTGTAATTCCAGTTTCTGTGGATTTTCACTCCCCAGTTTGAAGTCTTCCAAGTCTTGGTTTGCATTTTTGTATTTACAAATGTAAAATATGGGTGCACTTTCAAAAAGGAGCTGTCTTGTTCAATCACACTGGCCTGGGCCTTGATTCACACAAGTGCTGCCTCAGGGGACACTTTCTTTGTGATGCTCTCACAGGCACATACTCGGCTTCTTAACTGGATCTCCCAGTCACGGGCAGGAAGAGTATCAGGTTTGCTGCTATGACATGCGAGATGTTACAGGATCTCTGGCTTCATTCAAAACTGCCACCTGACCTAAGCTTTAGGGCTGGGCTTGCTCCTAGGAGGAAAGGAGATCTTTGCTGTGACCTGACTAATGCCTAGTGTTCTGGACTAAATTGCATACCTCAAATTTGTACTCAAGTCTTGATCTCTAGTATGACTGGGTTTGGACACAGGACTATCAGATAGATAATTAAGGTTATATGTGGGCATAGGGAAGACCCTAATCTATTGGGCCAGTGTTCCTATAAGAAAAGGAAAAACACCAGAGTTCTCCCTCATCTCCACACATCCACAGAGGAAAGGCCATGTGAAGAGGACACAGCAAAAAGCAGGCCATGTGTGAACCAGGAAACCAACGCAGACAATACCTGATCTTGGACTTCCATCTTCCAGAACTGTGAGAAAATACGTTTTTGTGGTTTGGTTGAGCCATCTAGACTGTGGGGTTTTGTTGCGGTAACCCTAGCAGATGAACCCAGACAAAGTGGGAGGGAGAAGTTTCGGAACTTGGTGAGGAGGAGAGGACAGGGGACAAGCACCAGCCTGGACTGAAGAGGGAGGCTGCTTTTCCCACAGAAGATTTAGGGAAACACTGCATCCACAACATGGTGTTAGTTCATGCCATACCTACCCCCTCCCCCACTTCTCAAATTATACCCCCCATTAACCTGTTGTGAGAAGAGAACTGGCCCTTTCTTGGGTTGAAAAAGAAAGCTTGATGTCTATGGTGAATATCTGAAAGCCCACAAAGCCATCTCAGGTTGTCTGTAGCCCTGGTGGTACACACCGCTTGCTAACTACGATTGGATGACATACTGAACCAGGGAAAAGGCTTTGCACAGAACAATTGTTCAGTAAAGGGTGAGGTAGGAATGTGAGAAACATGGCCGGATTGGTTCATTCGGAAGCCCTGTAAATCAGATTCTAATGTTAATGTGTTTGAAATTTACAAAAACCAAGTCTTCAGGCTGTTGGAGCTCTTATCAATTTAACTATGTGTCAAGTAGCATACTCCTTTAGGAGACAAAAAAAAAATGTATCGACAACATTATTTTAAACAAATAATAAAAAGAAGTGTCTTGCTGTGGCTGAGCTAACAGCTTACTGGCTCCAGAAAAGAGAAAATAATGGAAGCAAAGGAACGTCATCATTTGTATTTTAATTAGTAGCGTCACCATGTCTTTACAGGTGGACTAAAATAGTTGATATGCCCAACAATCTTGACAGCTTCTGAATGTGGAGACAAATAGTAGGAGCTACTTCTGCAGGTGAGTTTCGCTAGTTTTGAGGGGCGGGAGAAAATTGGAAGGGGTATTCAGCCCTTCCTTTCCCTAGGCCCGTTCTCTCTAGCTCCCTTGCAATCCCTACTGCAGAAATGGCCTTGATCTTTTCATACAATATGCAGCTATCTGCTCTTTCTTACATAAACATTTGCAATTCACCAAGGAGAATGTGAGATGCATCTTGCATGCTTATCAAGCGCCACAAGAACTTTGCAGATTACTGCCTGCCTCAGGATTCCAGTTCCCTGGTGCTTATGCATAAGCAATGGATTTATGCAAACATTGTAACATTTCCAAACAGACTGTGACATGAGTTGCTCCTAGTTCATATAAGGTTCAGAGATATGCAGCCTATTTTCTGCTCCTACTAGATCATTCATCTCATCGAGTTTAAAATGTATCATCTCAGCTTATAATGTTGTCAATATAAAATGTCATAATGTGGTACTCAATTTGAACAGCAAGATGGATATTAATCTCAGAGGTTTCCGTGCATGGCTGGGGTGGGATTGTATAATGTGCAACAGCATTGGTCTGTTTGTTTGCATCACACACCATATGCATAGGTGGTAAACATTTTGTATTATAGACCGACTACTAATTCTCCTTGATCTAGAGTGTTTATATAGCCCCAGTGGTATAATACGCATTATAACTTAAATTGGATAATATATTTAGAAAAGAAAAAAAAAAAGCCTTTACAAAGAACAGCATCATCAAAGGATAATGATAACATGCCTATTTACATAATGATAATGCACATATTTACTGCCAAGCATGTTTGTTTTGCATTAGTGTTTGTAGCAGGGCATGGGGAATTAAAGAATTACAAAAGGGAGTTTTTCTAGCTTCCATTACTGTAGTAGGGTGGTTATTGGCAGTGAAGAAAGAAATGCAAACGCCCATATCTGAACTGGTGAAAAAAATGAACAATGCCACTTGGTAAGTTTGCATTGTTTGTGGGTACAAAAAGGCATGTGCCCAAACTCCTTACTCTCTTTCTCATTCTGAGACATGGTGTCTCTTAAAGCAAGTAAAACCTCTTGCACAGATTTTTTTTTTTTTTTTTTGGCAGGAAGCGTCAAAAATTAAATACGTAAAAAACATCTCTGTTGGTTGTGTGCATTCTTAACAAACACATGTTTAAGGAAAGCCACCATTGGAATCATTCACTCCAAGTTGTGAAAATCTGCATTTTTGCTTTTTGCATCCAAAACTGTGAATTTTATTTATATATCTATGAAAGCCTGGAACCTTGCACTTACCAAAAAAAAAAAAAAGTTGGGAGATGTTATTTTGTGAGCTGTCATATGTTTTCTGAACTTTTTATAATAGAAAAGAGTCTCTGAAGAGCCCTTTTCCTCACTCCTGTAACAAAGGCATGTCCCAGTTTATTAAAAAATCATACACAACAATACTGCTTGCCAGGTTTTACAGTCCTAATGAAAATTTGGTCCAGAGCACAAAAATTATCTGGAAAAATGCCTGAAATTTCCCTGTCGCAGATGTTTCAACAGAAGGTGCTTGCATGCCATTCGTTAATACGGCGCCATACGGGACTCAGTGTGACCACTGCAATATAACCAGTAAGTAACACACGCGGCGTGCGCCGGGCTGCGCCAAATTCTCCGTCTGTTGTGTGGGACTCGTATCCCATGGATTGAGACGTACCTTGATGAAACTGCATTGTCATGGAATGATAATATTTGTGGATCACCGTGCACGGAAAACATCCTATCGAGAATGTGGGAGGTCCACTGAAATATTCAGAGCGTTCTTGGCACCGTGGGTGCTTAGGATGGATGGCAATATTAGTGTTTACAGACCCCTCTCCCCCCATCCTGTGCCAATTTACAGGGGTAACTCCAGGGAGAGAAAATTACTTTTTCAAAGAATATTAGTTTGGGGTAACATAATTAAAAGGCCATGTGGAAGCGGTTTCATCTGTGCACGGAAAGCAAATGCACAGGCTGCCTTGGTTTATTTTTCGCTTTAAAATATATATGAGAGGGGCGCCTGGGTGGCTCAGTGGGTTAAGCCTCTGCCTTCGGCTCAGGTCATGATCCCAGGGTTCTGGGGTCGAGCCCTGCATCGGGCTTTCTGCTTGGCAGGGAGCCTGCTTCCCTTCCTCTCTCTCTACCTGCCTCTCTGCCTGCTTGTGATCTCTGTCAAATAAATAAATAAAATCTTTGAAAAAAATAATTAATAAATAAATGAAATAAAATCTATATGAGAGAAGTGACTCAGTGCCCACTCTCTTTGAAATAAGAGGAATTTATTCATCCTGGCAGATGCTGGTGAAAATAGAAGTGCATCTAGGATGCTACTCACATACACTGAATTTTCCCACTGAACCTAGATAATTTTTGCTGGATAAGACTATCTGGATAGTGATTCATTCTAAGGAGCAGATTCGCAGCTACCCAATACATAGTCCGTACTCAAATCTGGCTGCTGTATCATGAAAATAGTGTGCTTTATGCGGGGTTACTGCAGGGAAGGGGGATGGTTGGAAGAGGGCGGGAGGATCATTTACCCTGCACCTCTTGGTCAGGAAGGGGTGCTGATGGCATGTATGCACAGAGTCACTGTATTTTTTGTGTTTCTTAAATTATTACTTGGGTAAATACAAACAGCTAAAATACACTACAGTTTTTATAACCCCGTTCTGGTACTCATATTCTATTACTGTATAAGGAAGCCTCAAAACATCACAGTGACCAAGACTGCTTTCAAACTCTGAGAAGCTCTATGTTGAGCTGCACTGTCTTTCAAAATAATAATTGACCTATGTGATCATGCAGCTTCATTTACATATTATGATTCTTTTGAGGGAAAGAGCTTTATAGGTTTTTAAATATTTTCTTTTATCTCTTCTGGAGGGAAAAATACACGTCAGAGCCTTCGCCACCTTAACTAAGTTAGTATCTCTATAAAGAAAAGAAATTTAGCAAGTAACCATTACTTGAAAATTTCCTTGGATTCTTTATTCTCTTTACAAAGTTTGTGACATCAGTAAGAAAAATTTCGGCAACAGGGTGGAAGGTAGGGAGATTCTTTGGACAACTTTTCTTTTCTTTTCTTCTTTAAGATTTTACTTATTTATTTAACAGACAGAGATCACAAGTAGGCAGAGAGGCAGGCAGAGGTATAGAGGAAGGGAAGCAGGCTCCCCGCTGAGCAGAGAGCCCAATGTGATGTGGGGCTAGATCCCAGGACCCCGCGATCATGACCTGAGTCCAAAGCAGAGGCTTCAACCCACTGAGCCACTCAGGCGCCCCATGGACAACTTTTCTTACATAAAACAACTGCTTATGGCTAGTAACTTAAATAGTTATTTTCTCAGTGTGTTCATGTTAAAATAGTATTTTTCTAAATATTTTTTAATTCAAATTCAATTTAACATATAGTGTTATTGGTTATTATTATTAGTTTTGGAAGTAGTATTTTGTGATTCATCAGTTGCAAATGACATCCAGTACTCATGACATCACTTGCCTTCCTTAATGCCCATCACCCAGTTATCCCATCCCACCCCCCACCTTACCTCCAGCAGCCCTGTTGGTTACCTATAGTTAAGAGTCTCTTACGGTTTGTCTCCCTCTCCATGTAAGTACTTTTAATATGTATTTTCCCATTTAATCTTTGCATTAGCCTCCAAAGTAAGTATCCCCAATTATTGAAAAGAAAAACCCCTCCCCCCCAAAAAAACCCTTAAGGCTCAGTGCTACTAAGAGTATACAGAACCAGTTACTGGTGTTTCTAGGTCTTGAACTTAGAACTTCTAACTCCAGATTCTGGGCTTTCATTGCATTATGATGTCATTCAATACAATTAATTCATACCTTAGCCATGAAATCAGTCATTATCAAAGCATGGCTAATGAACCACTCTTAGCCACAGAAGCAAGGATTTCTGCAGATCCATTCAGAATGTGTTACTATAACTTAATGTCATTGTCTATATGAATAGCATAGGAGGTAATTAACTAAGCTTCTATTTCTGACACATTACTACAATATTTATAAGTCCATTGATGATACACTGAGGGACAGTATTCTTCAAAATTATTTCTCTTTTAAGAATATAGATCTGTTTAAGGATATGCATATATTTATATATTTTAGTATTCTTAAAAATATTTTTGAGAGAAAGTGATAGATGTGGCCTACACCTGATGAATGTTGCTTACAAATCTTTTGACTTCGTGGAAGTTGCCCACCATCAAGAATAGTTTGAAGTCTACTTGGCTTCATAAAAGTCAAAAACCAGCTAAGACATCAATTTGTAGCTGTGACATCCTGCCTCAACATGGACACATAACACCTGGTTGCCTTTTTTAAAGATAAGAAAAATGTTTTTTAAATCCCATAAATTGACTTTTATTTGAAGAGTTCCTGTCCTTTTTAAATGGTCCTGAAAATTCAAGTGCTGGTGTACTTTTGCACTCTCAAGAGAAAAAAAAAAAAAAAATTTTCTCTGTGTGACGATCCTTCAGTTAGGAATACTATATGCTGGGCCCCCAGAGGACATCCCTCTGTCCCAACATTGCTGGAAACCACTGATGGGGAGAAGCAAATTGTACACGGATGATCCTTATTAAGTCCAACTTGAAAATTTTTCTCTCCATAGCAGCACTTCACGGGGAGGGAGGGGGAAATGTCTCCGCTTGCAAGTAAAACTCAACCAAATGATAATACACTGTTAGATAATATGCCCTTCCAGACACTGATCAAGTTAACTTTTTTTCTCTATGCAAAACGGCATCTTCTTTGAAGCTAGGCTGCTATCACTTGATATTAATTTTAATGTGTATTTACTAATCTCCAAAATTCAGTTCATTCTCCATTGGTTTTCTTTACCTCCAGGTAGATTAAAATATTCTTAAATACCACCTCCTCGGAAGAATCCTGAAGTGTTCTAAGCCTTCCCAGAAGCTATTGGTCATTGTTGAACAGTACTGAGAATTCTAAAGTAATAAAGTAATTCCACACAGTAATGCCCACTGGCAAAGCCCCAAGTAATAGAGGCAACCAGCTGTGCGGCTGATGGATGAGAGCTGTTTCATGTGTTTCTTCCCAAATAGTTTCCTTTGATATTTAAACATTTTTATGGTAATGTATTTTTGTTGTTGTTTTCTCTTTCCTCAATCTTCTTCTCTGGTCTTTCCCTGCACCCCTCCCTCCCTCCTCTTTCCTCACCAGATTTGCCAGTCACTGGTCAGTCTCTGCCTTCCATCTGGGTTGCTGAAGAAGGCAGTGCAGTTGGTTTTTGCCTGTTTCGTCAACTTCAGAACATTAGTGCGCTCTCAAAAACACTTCTTTAGCTCCCTGGAGCATTACTCTATCATCCTCTCATTTTGAAACCAGGTGAGATTTAAGCCCCTGGCATTGGTAGACTGCATATCGGTGCTCGCTAGAGAATAGAAATCAGGTAAAACACACAACGTTAACCTAGGTACCTGGACATGGGACCCAAATTGTCTGCTCCAAACCAAAGCTAAAAGTGGTTACAGAGCCTCCTCACACACTTGGTTTCTTCATGATAGTGCAGGCCCTGTTTGAAGCAGATAATTACTTCTCCCCTCTTTGTTTCTTTTTCTTTTTAGCACCTGTCCTTCTACTTCAGAATGCCCAGACCTTCATTTTATTTCATTGTTGAAGACACTGAGGCACAGAGAAGGGAATGGACTTGCTCATGGGACCAAATCAATAACAAGGTCACATTTCCAGTTGCCATCTAATACTAAATTCTGAACTGAAACACATCAGGTGCTGTGAGATAAGGACACCTCTCTCTTGCATAGAAGGCATTTCAGTGTTCAAAGTGTCCTTAGACGCTGTGCCTCATGCTGCTCTCCCCCTTCTTTGGGACTATCAACAGCTTCAAAGAGGCCATTCAACTATTCTGTGGCCTCTCCAGCACATACCAGATCGAGGGGACAGATGTATATGCTTCCTGAAGGTTCTAGAGTACTTTGAGCATTTGGGAGTGTGGGACTAGGAATGGTGAAAACAGATGGGGAGCTGAAACAGTAAGAAAAAATGTTATGAGGTCATGAAACATTGCTGAGGGCAGTAAAGGGACCTCTGAGGACGAAAGGAGAGGCGCTTTGTGAGAATCATTCACAAGACGGAGAACGGAATGGCTGTGCGTGACAGCGACAAGAGTGACTGAGACAGAGTTGAGGGTTAAAAATATGGCCACCTAGGGGTCTGTTACCAACTGGAAACTTCTCCATTGACACGAACGTTCCCTTCATGGTGAGCTCATCCTCACTGTGGCAAGTGAATGGCTTTCCTTTCTCTCTTCTATTTTATTGAGTGTATAAACGATGCCTCTTTTGCATGGAGGGGCACTGGGAAAGCATTTAGCTAACTACTCTTGAGAATAAGCTTCGGTGGGAATAAGGTGATCATAGAGCTCTCCCATTTCTTCATTGCTTTTTATTTCTGTAAATAATATTTAGAGAAGTAGGTTGACAAGGCACTCCTCTAAGTTTGTCGTAAGCAGTATGTCTGATGTCTTCACAAATGCTGTCCCCCACCCGGAAGGACTGTGGCTTGTAAAACCCAGGCTGTGGTTGACCTGAGCCAGATTTCTCCTGAGCTGAAAGGTTTATTGTTTCATTTGGAATCTCATATGTTCCATTTCACATTTGAACACTTTCCCCATGAAACTACAAGTATATGATTATAATTATGAAAAAATAGTATATAAATATTGGGTATTTCAAAATAATAAATACCTCAGATATTCCCATGTTAACAGTGGGGGAATGAATAACCCCTATTTGAAGTCTTCAGAAACACATAGGGAGCTAGGGCTTTGGGCTCTTATTATTGATTTAGAGTTGCCTTTTGAAGAGTAGAGAAATTGCTAATTAACTGGTGACTCAGTTTCTCTTTAAAGAAGTTTTTTTTTTTTTTTAATATTTTACTTATTTGACAGAGATCACAAGTAGGCAGAGAGACAGGCAGAGAGGCAGGCAGAGAGGGAGAGAGGAGGAAGTAGGCTCACTGCCGAGCAGAGAGCCCGATGTGGGGCTCGATCCCAGGACCCTGAGATCATGACCTGAGCTGAAGGCAGAGGCTTTAACCCACTGAGCCACCCAGGTGCCCCTCTTTAAGGAAGTTTAAATCTAATTGCTGTGTAAATATTTAAGAATGGCTATTTACTGATAGATTGCTATGCTATCTTTGGTGAAAAAATAGTGTAGGATTAAAATGTAGTATGATGGCCTAAGGTTGGCTTTTTTTTTTTTTTTATGTTGGCTTTTTTAATGCCGGTTTTTAATTTGACTTGAGAACTCTGTTTCTTTGTTTCCTTCACACTCTTCATAAGCACATTTACTGTAAAATAGCTCATGAGAATTACCACATGTGGTCTTTGCAGAGATTATTTTTAGCAAGGGTGGTTTAGTTCATTAACCATTTGATTTTGATCCCATCAGCAAGAAGAAGGACTAGTTACAGAAATGTTAATGAATGCACATTCATGGAAGAGAACTAGGGAATTAATACAAGGGCACTTTAATCCAAGAATTAGCTTTCAGTTTTTTATGCCAGATGCATGATAAGATAATTTTTAGTGACCCCAGAAATGATGAAAGTTTTGGCCTTTCCAATTTTTTTTTTTTTTTGGCACATGAGGATGGTGAATTATCTATTTAGAGGCTCTCCGACATTTTCTCCCAACCGTAAGTAGTTAAGGTAATGAGTGCACTTTGCAGTCATGCAGAGGTAGGCCCAATTCCCAGCTTTGCCACACCCTAACTTAGATAATTCTATTAAAACTCTATCGGCCTCTGTTCCATCCTCTATCATAAGGCCGTATGACACTTATCCCACATAGATATTGTATGAATTAAAGAATGTAAGTTGAGGTATACAGTGATGGGCACAAGGAATGCTCTTTCATACCATGGCTTATGTAGTAATCCTATGTATCCTTCTCCCTCTACATATGGGTAGCAAATTGGGCCGAAGCGGTGCGGGGAAAGTCCCAAGGAGAGAATGTCAGCCCCAGCCTGGAGCTGAACGGTCTTGTCCTCCAGCACCTAAAATAATTTCGCACAACACTCTCTAAATGCTTGCTGAATAAGAGGTGACAAACAAGCCAAAAAGAGTCCTATTCTCCTTACTCATGCACCTGATAACTAATAAGAATAACTTCATTTATTGGTATTTATTATACAATAAGCAAATAAAAATTTATTTAATAATAAGTAAATAATAATTTACTCTTAGTTCCATTAATTTCTTCAAAACCACCCTGAGAGCATCTTTTTTTTTTTTTAATACTTCATTTATCTGACAGAGAGAAACATAGGGAGAAAGGGAGCATAAGCAGGGTGAGTGGCAGAGGGAGAAGCAGGCCTCCTACCAAGCAGGGGGCCCAATGCGGGGCTCGATTTGCTGACCCTGGGATCATGACCTGAGCCAAAGGCAGACGCTTAATGACTGAGCCACCAGGCACCCCTGGGAGCATTTTTATTCCCATTTTACAGATGAGGAAGCTAAGGCTTAAAGAGGAGAACTTTCCCAGGGTCACAGAGGTAGTAACTAGCAGAACTCAGGATTATTCCAGGTGGGCTTGCTTTGAGGCCCTGGCGCATAAACAGTAGACTACTCTGCATTGGCTTCATGATTAAATAGCTGCTTTCAAGTCAGCTGTTCTGGCCACGTGAGCCCCAGGGATGCTTCCAGAATCCTCTTCAGGGATTCTGGCCACGAGTTTAAGATACAGTGTCAGAGGTATTCCAGTGAAATGTCACAAATGTCAGAGCCTTCTTCCCCTGTCCACGGATGATAGCATTTTGGGGTTGTTTGAAGGATAATCAAAAGATGTGTAATCCTCAGACCTTTGTCTATTATCTAATTTCCCCTCACTACCTATGATTTCTAGTAGAGCCAAAAGAACATGCTACCTCCTTTCTTAAAACCTTTTGTTATTTCCCTCAGATCTTCCATTTACTGGAATGCCTTATTTTCCTTCTAACAGGTGGCCAATCACAAATGCTGCTTTTAGCCAAACTAAACATTAGATGATTGTTATTCTTGGAAAACAATGTTAAAGTCCAGAACTATAATTGCCTGCCACGTAACACAGCATAGTAAAAATAGCATAACATTGGCTTGCCTGGTTAAAGCATCGCTTATATTCTGGATCAGAATCCATTGGCCTTGGTACGGGCAAAGTATATAGTACAATAAAATGCTATCAATACCAATTATTGTGGAATGGAGTCAGAAGGCTGAATACCAAGAGAACTTTCTCATCAGCTATTAATGATGTCATAATGAGTACAAGCCCAGCACATTACATGTGTGAATGTGATCTTTTTTCCTTCTTTTTGGCTTAAACATTTTCCATTCCATCTGAGTAGCAAAGGCCTTTACTATATTCACAGTTTTCTCTGGGTTTCACATCATTCCCTAAAATCACATTCATTGGGTGTTTTACCTTGAAAGTAAAACCCAAGGAGATACTCAATTCCTTGTCAAGAATGAACTAAGACAGGGTGCCTGGGTGGCTCAGTTGGTTGTGACTGCCTTCCGCTCAGGTCATGATCTCAGGGTCCTGGGATCAAGCCCTGCATCTGGCTCCTTGCTCAGTGTGGAGCATGCTTCTCCCTCTCTCTGTGTCCCTCCCCCTGTTTGTGCTGTCTCTCTCTGTGTCAAATAAATAAATTAAATCTTAAAAAAAAATAAACTAAGCTCAAATTTGAGTCTCAATTTGTGGACTGTCTTACTAAGAAATTATATTTGCACACATTGCTTGTTTCTCTTTAAGTAACCTTATAGTCAAAATTGAAATTGTAAGTAATTTCAATAATAATTGAAAGTATTTTCAAATGTAGACAAATCAAGGTTCAAGTGTAAACAACGAGATGAAGACATTCAAAATCTGAGGAGCATCAGCAGCTAATGTAAGGGTCTAGGAACTGGTAGACTTGAGGCCAAGGGACACTTCTGAGATAGAGTTTTGAGATAAAATACAGGGTGTCCAGTTAAATTTGAAATTCAGGCAAACAAAAAATATTTTTAAGAGAAGTATGACCAAATATTTTATGGGACATGCTTTTCCTATAAGATGATTGATTGTTTATCTGATATTGAGGTTTAACTGAGCATCCTGTGTTTTTGTTTTTAAGTCTACCCAGCCTACTCTAAGCTTCAATATGCTTTCACTTGAAAAAATAAGATAAAAATCCTGAGCTACCTCATCACATGGTTAAGATACTCAAATGGGGCCAATGATAGCATAACATGATAGCATAACATTTTTTACTTCAACATATTCAGCTCTATGCCTATCCCCTCATAGCTCACAAAAAGAAAGAAAAAGAATTAGAGTCAGAGAGAGAGAGACAGAGAGAGAAAGGCATAGAGGGAGATAGGAAATAGCACGGGCCATCCACCCAGCCCTCCAGTGCCCAAGCACATGCCTGAGGGTGAGAGTGACAGGCTAGGCTGTTTCTGCTCAGGCTTCTGTCTCTCTCAGGCTGCTTCTCATAATGTGAGCACCTGATGGTGCAGGAGTGTGATTCTAGTGTTTAAAGATACTTATTTTTCATGCAACATGGTCCCTAAACGCAAGCCAACTGCTTCATCTGGAGCTCAACCAAAGAAACAGCGATCTGTTCCAATGGCAGAAGAAAAAAAGAAATCTTTGGACTTACTGAGAAATGGGATGTTGAAATTGAATGTGGCACTTTCTAAGGGATTTTTAAGGGTAATTAAACTGTAGACAGTCTTCACCTTACATATTGGTCTGAGGGCCCAATCTCCATGTCAGATAAAATTCCACTATCATTGATGTGAAAAGTGTTTTGTACTTTTTTTGTGTGCAAAAAGTGTTTTGTAAACTGATGCAAACCATCATTATTTTTATATTCTTCTTTTACTTCCTGTTATTTTTATTATTTTTATTACTATCGTCATTATACCGAATAAAGTGATATTTAAGATTTTGAGAGTCTGCCACAGAACTGATAAATGGGAAACAATGTGAAGATGCAAATAGATTCAAACATAACTACAATTTGATTGCTTAGGACTAATGTCCTGGAAGAGTAAAGGAGTAAATGTACATGGTAAAGCATCTTAAGGAGGGGGGGGGAACCTTAGATGCAATGAGATAACTTACTACAAATACTAGGCATAATTACTGCACAATGACAGTACTTCTTTATAATGAAATTATGGGATATGAGATTTTGTTGAAATGATTGGAGGAAAAGTAAATCTTAGAAAAAGAAATCTCCTGGAACTTCTGTCTTGTTCATTGTAGCATCATCTTTTATGGATGCTGAAGGAACAAAATAGACCAGTCATTTAAATAGTCTTGTTAAACACTTAAGAATATGCTATGGGGAATTATCCTGCCCTAGGAGGAAGAAAGGTCAACAAATCTAAATGACCTTGCTTTTCCTGATTGTTGTAAGAGTTTTTACTAAGACCTATCTACTGAGTAATTCATTCAGATTAGAAACTGATATGAAGATTAGATGAAGATTAGATGATAAAGAAGATATTACTTTCATAGCTTATTACACTTATTTGGATGTCATTGCATATATTATTACAGTTATTTGACTATAAGCTGCTTGAATGCAGGGACCATTCACCTTTTTTAAACTTTTTTTTTAATTTGAGTATAGTTAACGCACAGTATTACATTAGTTTCAGGGGTACAAAATACTCACTTCTTTATTCCCTCCAGTACCCAGCTGAATATTTTCATCCTTACTCCTTTGGGGTAGCATTATTTTTTAACCCCATGTTTAGAGCTAGGGAAACAGAGATTAAGTCACTTGTCATGGTTTCATAACTGGAATGTGGTGTAGACAGCCCAGCCCCAGAATGAAGTGGTCCACTCTTAATGATATACACATATCCCATGGTCATATCAAGAATACACTGAGGGTCTGTGAACACAGGCTGATTAATACACATCAAAGGAGATTTAGTAAGAGTTCCTAAGAAGACGAGATGACACAAGAACCATGTGTCACCTTGTAGAGGTAGGATTCCAGTCAAGGGAGGAAGATTACTCAAAGCAGAAGAAATGCTAGAGGTAAGGAAGAATGAGCAGCTTGAGAAAAGCAAGTGAACTCACAGAGTCATAAGCTGTGAGAATGATGTGGTACCAGAGATGGTCAGGTATGATTTTCGTTGACTGTTTGATTCTAAGTCATGGGACTATCACTGGGCAAGATGAGGCTGAATTGATGAGAGGATCCAGATGGAGAACATGGGAGGAAGAATGATTGAAGTGGGCACAGGCCAGAGATGAAGAGGTCACAGGAGGAACTGTAAAAGGGGAAGGTGGAGATTAAGGGTCTGAAAGCACCCTTTTCTGTTCTGCCATCGCTTCAGTCTGGGACATGCTGAATTGGATTTGCTGAGAGGTCTTCTCAGGTAAATATATCTAGCAGTAGTTGGAATGCAGGTCTATAACCCAGGAAATATTCATGGCTGTGGAAGCAGATTTTTCAAGTCATCCAAGAGCAGAAGGCTCAGGAGAACATAAAGTTGCCTACGGAGAGACAGGATATAAGTGGAAAAGATAGCTGAGAGTAGGCACTGGATCAGGCCTACATTTGAAGTGTGGGCATAGAAAAGAGAGGAAATGGTCAGGAAAGTGGCAAGCTTCTACAAAGTCTGAGGAAGTCCCATTTATTTCACATAGGTAAAAATGACTAGTAGGAAATGATAATTTTGATTTTTAAGTAACACAATGTTCACTTCCCATCCCTCTACTTAATGACATGGATACATGCACACACACATACACACACACACACACATACACACACACACACACCACCTTTGCTAAAGGCAGTATGTTCTACATTATACTTAGGAAATAAATACTTCCAAGAACTGTATAGAAAGACTCTTTGAAGCGGAAAATCAAAAAGGATTTCAAGAGCCCATTTGGTCCATCTCTTTGCCAGTAGGGGCATTTCCTAAATCATCCAAAGAAGAAAATTGTCAATTCTATTTTAAAATATCTCTACAGATGGTGATTCCATAAGCTCCCCTGCTAATTTGCTCCAGTGTTTAATCAGCCTGACACACAAAGTTCTTCTTTACATCTAACTCAGTGCTCTCTTGTTACAATGTAGAATCTATTTCTTCCACAGAAGTAGATATCTAAAACAATCTAATAACTCAGAAAATCCATAAGTCCAGTGTTATCAATCCTAATGGTGGTAAGATGCACATGGTATTCTTATTTCATGTCAATAGCATGCAGTTTAGTCCCAATGACAAAGGAAGTCATCTTGTCTTAAATATACTATAAGCTGGCACTGATGAATACTCAAGTGTCCTTTTGCTCTGAATAGGAAAAATATGTGCAGAAGACTTCTTTAGAATTACTAAACCAGAGTTTTTTTGAAGAAAAAGTCCCCATCTAAAGATTTTAATGACTCTTTGGGGACTTCTGTAAGCCTTTTATGTGTGATATATATGATTAAATGCAAAATATTCAAATGCCCGTAGGTTTTTATAGTGTTATAAACATTATTTTTTAATTATTCTCCTTCTTAAACAATGCCATTGGGCACATGGTTTATTCTTTAAACCAGAAATCTACATAAATTCTTGTAGATTTGAGCTTTTTCAGATGATAGGCAGTAAGGGAAGAGATTACTGAAATAGCTGAAAAAGAGCAACAAGACAAAAGCTTTATTTTTTAATTTTATTATTGACATTGGGTTGGGGCCAACCATGTGTGCCCAATGCTGTGGAATACTTCATTAACCACGGAGATATGGCTAAGAAGAGAAGGAATATCCTCACTGAAAATGTAGATGCAAAAAAGTTACAAAGCAGAATTTTAAAAGCCTTCCCTATTCCTCCCATTTCTCTTATAACACTCCCAGCAGCTTCCTGGAAGTTGCACCATCCTGGGCCCTCAAGACTGTAGGTGCCAAAGGTGAGAAAGCCACACCAATATTAGAGACAAAATGATCAAGGAAGAGCACCATGACCTTCTCTCATAGATGGAAACAAACTGAAACAAAATAAACAAACAAACAGGAGAAAGCAAAACATTAGCCCAAATATATTTAGGGACCAACAACAAAGAAACAAATAGGAGAAAGCAAAACAGTAGCCCAAAAATATTTAGGGACCAACAACAAATATTTTTTAAAAGAGCCACGAAGAACACAACTTCAATGAATATTGAGAAATAGTCTCATTTCTTATAAAAATACAAAGAACTGTCCTTTCAATGTCATGAAGGATCAGCATGCTATGCTATCTTTCACTCACAGGTCTACCCTCTAGAAAACATGCTTTTGTATGTGCCTAGAATTTTCTTCCCACTATCAATGTTTTCTTCACTTGCTTAATACTTTAGTTTTCTGAAGACTTGACTTAGATGGTATCCACTTCAAGGAAGCCATTGTTGAACTTCTTAACAGAGTGGGATGCTCCTGTTCTCTCTACCTCAGCTACTCCCTATATTTAATGCATCCTGAGATGAATCATGTTGTATTCCCATTGTTTCACAGCTTGACCATCTGTCCTTCCCCACCCAGTGTCAAGGGCAGGAGAGAACCTTTCTCTTATTCAGGCCTACATACCTAGTGGATGGCACATTGTGTTGACTAAAGTGTATCAAAATATGAAAATCAAATAAATGCATATATGGCTCCAAAGGCCTTCCTGCTACTCTATTTGTTGATGTCATTCTTAGGCCTTTCTGACCTTTCAATGAGGTCAGTGTTATGGACTGAATTATGTCTCCTCAAATTTGTATGTTGAAGCCCTAATCCTCAACACATTAGAATGTGACTATATTTGGAGATAGGGTCTTTAAAGAGGCTATTAAGGTGGATATCCTTATAAGAAGAGTTACCAGGGGTAGGAATGCAGAAAAACAGCCATACGAGAACATGGAGAGAAAACAGCCCTCTGTAAGCAAAAAAGAGAGGACTCAGAAGCCCTTAAACCGGCTAACACCTTGATCTCAAACTTTCTGCCTCCAGAACTGCAAGAAAATTGATGTCTATTATTTAAACCCCATAGTTAATAGTATTTGTTATGGTAACCTGGGCAAACTAATACAGTCAGTATTTTCTCTTATCATGCCATCTCTTATACATCCACTCTTCCCCTTTTGTTTCCTAATCACATTTTTAATATATTGATTAAAACTCTTTCCCACTTAGGGAAAACAAAAACTGTTTAGGTTTTTCAAAGACGGGAAATTTAATGCAAGGATTTGGTCACACAGGTTATCAAAAAACAGAAAAATTATAAAGGAGCTGATGAAGCAACTCAGAACAAGAAGCTGCTATCACCCAAAGGTGATCTGGAGGGACAATAGGAGGAGGAGACATTACCAGAGCCCAGAAGTAAGGAGTGTCTCTCAGGGCTTCGAATCATGGCTAGCAGAGCTGGTGTCCACAGGAAGGATAGTCATCTCCTGAGACAGAGAGGAAAAGAAGCAGGGCTGCTGTCTTCCTCTTACCCTCCAGAGTTGAGGTGCCCACTCTTAGAAGAACAGCCATTTGACAAAGGAAACTAGGAAATACAGCATGTAGAGATTATCCCTCTTCACTCTCCCACCAGAGAGGAGCAGAGAAGGGCAAGAAATGAATGTGAGAGCAGAATCAAATGAAGCGCACAGCCCACTAGAATATAAGAAATGGGAGGAATAGGGGTGTATATGTCTGGTTCTTCCTTTATCCCCAGCCTAGCACCTAAAAGACACTGTACAACACATACTAAGTATTTAACAAAGTATTTAAGTATTTAACAAAGAGTTGTGGAATCAGTTTTAGTTTTAGTTTTAGAGAATTACCAAATTCTCTGCCATAATTAATATACTGTGTATCTGGAAAACCCTTATAGAGGATCAGATTCAAGAGCAAGAGGTTTTATTATCTGTTTTGTTCCTTGATTTAGTGCTAGCACTTAGAGCATGCCTGACAAGTAGTAGGCATGTGCTCTAGACATACTTGTTAGACCAATGAAGAAAAGTTTGGTAGAGTGGGAAAACCCATCTTATCATCTTGATTAGACTGTGATACATCAAAATAAATGCATTATGAAACTGTTAGGTTGGGTGTCAGAATTCCTCAAGGCCAGGTTTACAAAAAAGATTTACATGTAAAGAATGTGTGAAATAGACTTGCAAGGTGGGATCATTTCAGTGTATTCAGACTTGAAGGCAAGAAGGTAGACTAATTCTCCTTATTTTGCCAACTGACCTTTCATGTTCTCCTTCAGCCTTAACGTCCATAAAATGCATAATTGCCCTTTCTGGCAGTTCATAGAAAAGTGCTTTCCCCAGCCCTTGTAGGCTGGCTTGGATAGAAAATGCCCTGTGTTCTCAGAGACTTAACACCCAGCCTTGTGAACATGAGCAAGATTATTCTCTCTGAGCAGCCCTTTTCACATGTGATACACTTGGCAAGCTGCCCTGGTAAGTGTCAAGCTCTGAATGTTTTTGTTTTTGCCCTGGTGGTCCTGAGGAGTTACTGGAATACTTCTGGGGGTCTGTTTTGTCTCAAACTGTGGGCTGATAGTGACATTGAGAAGAAGCAGGTAGAGACAAAGAGAGGGCTCTGGACTGCATCGCACTGAATTCTGATAGCAGACTCCCTGTCTGCCCGGGCTGCCTCAAAGCTTCCTTCGGTCTGTCTCTGGCTCCTTCACTTTGTGCTTCTCAGTATTACAGGGCAATCTTTTGTGTGCATGTTTTCCCCTTTTGCTCCCCAGGGAGGCTTGTCAAAACTCCTTATCTGCTGATGAATGGAAGGAATTTCTCCCGTGCGGGCGGGACCTGGTTAATGCAGCTCTGGCCAGCACCAGTAGGTCATTGAGTTAAGGGAGCACCAAAAGGCAAAGTGCACTGGAAATATCAGAGTTGCTGTTGTGCCAGGAAGTGCCATCAGCAGGCATTTTCCTCCAAGCAGAGGGTGGACAGGAAGGAGAGGTAAGGCTAAAAGAGGCACTCTTGGAATCATTTACTTTGATGGGGAGAGATATGCACTGTACCAGTTGACATTGACTTTGGACTTTGTGGAATTCATTCCACACTGATATTTGAAAACATGTGGTTAAGGGGCTTGAATGAATTTTAGAGCTGAATGAGAATCAGCTCAATTTTTTCTTCATATAGGACTTTTTGATTATTTGAACTGAGATTCATTTTCTTAAATTCCTCCAACCTCGGGACACCTGGGTGGCTCAGTCAGTTAAGACACTGCCTTTGGCTCAGGTCATGATCCCAGGGTCCTGGGATTGAGTCCCGCATCGGGCTCCTTGCTCAGGGGTGAGCCTGCTTCTCTCTCTGCCTCTACCTGCCACTTTGCCTGCTTGTCCTCTCTCTCTCTGACAAATAAATAAATAAAATCTAAAAAAAAAAAATTCCTCCAACCTCAACCATCTGAAACCTTTTCCAATTACACAGAGCAGAAGAGATTAGACTGTTATATCCATTAACATAGACATTCTATGATGCCCAGTTATGCACCTCACACAAGGACTTGCAAGGAGTGATGGCTCAATACTCAGTGAATGATTTAATCAAGGAATCAACGAATGGATCTTCCTTCTGCCAGGGAGCTCTAGAGTATATGGCACCACTGTCCATACAAACCCTAAAAAGCAAACAGAGAGAGAGAGGAAGGAATGAAGGGAGGGAAGGAGGGAGGAAGGAAGGAAGGAAGGAAGGAAGGAAGGAAGGAAGGAAGGAAGGAAAGGAGGAAGGGTGTTCCTTGTGACCCACTGTTGGGCAGGGGATGGAGAAAGGAAATGTAAGGACAGGGAAAATGTAGGTGACTCTGCTGAGATGTTCATTATATCTATTACATTCTCATGGTTAATTTACTAAGTACATACTAGTGGAAAGATGTGCAAGAATATACCCTTATAAATACATCACAGTCTGGGTAAAAGCTACTGGGAATGAACTATGAGGAGCATAGGGCTTAAAGTCAATAGGGTTTAAATCCCAGCTTCACTTTTTGCTCTATGTAACCAACTTTAATGTACTTGATCATTCTGAACCTCCCTATCATCCTCTGCAAAGTGGATCTAGGAACAATAGCTACCTCACTTGACTATAAAATGGATATATATATATGGAGATATATATATATATGTATACACACACACACATACATATATATATATTATAAAAATATAATAGCTCTGCCAGGTTTAGAGGAGTGTTATACACACACACACACATATATATATTATAAAAATATATATAATAAAAATATATAAATATTTTAACTTTAAAGCTATTATTTCCAAACACCTATTTTCCAGAAGGATTTGTAGCATGCATATTCTTGATTCAAAAATATTTTCTTTGAAAAATTAAAAAGACTGCTCAATAAATCAAACTTCTGGAAGATATAATCTTTACAAAAGTAAACAATTCTTTTCAAGAGTTCTCTTTGTTCAGAGAGAGATGTCTTTTCTAAAGCAGACCATTTGCTGTCTTCCGTTGTGCTGTCTACCAAACAGACTGGTGGAAATACAACTGTATGACTTGTATTACCTAGATGGCATAGTAGTTGCATCGTGCAATTAGGAATTTTGTGAGAGGCATTCTGACAGATACCTTAACTAAAAATAAAGTCCATCTATTTCTGCTCATTGCATTCAGAATTATGTCCCTTGGGGAAGAGGGTACAAAAAGACTAAGGACTCTGGGCTCCTGCTCCCTTCTACACTTCTCACCTTTAACTCTGATTCTGCATCTATTGGCAGGCCTTGCAAGTGCCTCTTACTTTGACTCAACACCCCTAAACTCAATTTCCAAATAAATACCTTACTAAAGAAAAAAAGTATCTGTTATAAATTTCTAAGTTCTAAACTTAGTTGTAAATTTCCAAGTTCTAAACCAAGTTCTAAATTTCTGTTTGCTCTTTCCTATCAAGGTTTCCCTGAAGGCTGATACTGGCCTAGTTCCTTTGGTTGCCATCCTTTGGGATGGGCTTGTATCTTTCCCTGTGACTAAGCCTCATCCATTCTCCCTTTAGCAGCGCCTCCTGCCTTTACCCCATCTTCCCAACCAGGTGGCTTCATGTTGGGCTAAGATGAATGCCTCTAGATAGGATGCTGGAACTGGCTGGTTCTTCTTTTTCCTGATCCAGTTTTACACTGAATGTGCTGAAGGCCAGAGAACTCCTCAAGATATTGCATTGAAAAAGTAGCTTATTGGATGGTAAAGAAGCCACCATCATTTGAGGTTACCAGAGAAGACAGGCTTTGTTAGATTCACTGAGTCACAGAGTCATGTTTATGACAGACATGAAACAGACCTTAGGGAATTCTTCCAACCATCTCTTCTTAGAGACTAGTAAAAAGAGGAAAAGTCTAGCAAAGGTTATAGATAAGAGTAATTTAAATGTGAATTTGGGGGCACCCGGGTGGTTCAGTGGGTTAAAGCCTCTGCGACTTTGGCTCAGGTCATGATCCCAGGGTCCTGAGATCGAGCCCCACATCGGGATCTCTGCTCAGCAGGGAGCCTGCTTCCCCCTCTCTCTCTGCCTGCCTCTCTGCCTACTTGTGATCTCTGTCTGTCAAATAAATTTTTTAAAAAATGTAAATTTGGGACTTAAGGCACTAATTTGAGATAAAACAAGTTGGTGTTTTGTTTTGTTTTATTTTCACAAGGACATGAACAGAGGAGAATGAGAAAATTGGAACCCATATGGCTGAGGGGGAAAGAAAGTTGAAAAATTTTTTTTATGCAGGGTGAGGGGTAGGCATAGGAGAGTAGATACGAGAAGTGTTCAAAGAAATCCGCCAGGAAAGAATTAAGAAAGAAAGAAAACTCAACTGTTAATAGATTAAGCAAGGCAGGAACTGAAAAGACCAGTTTTAGAAATTATATCAGTAGAACACCTTGAAAAGTCAACCATGAAATAATATTTCTAGACCTAAGGAAAGGAAAGATCTAGAGGAAAGCTCAACCTGTTTAGAATGGCTTAAAAGGATAATTTGGGTGAAATCTTGGAAGTGGTTGCTCTTTCCTTAAGCGAATTAGAGGTATCAGAGACACAGTTTAACCTGGTGCAGAAATAGTGTGGAACTGGTTGTAACCAGACACCTCCAAACCAGAGAGAGCTAAGTGTGTATGATTTGTTGACCTGTAGCAATGTGAAATCCAAACTTCCACATTTCCAAGTAAAGGTAAATCTTACAGCCAAAGATGACTGGCTGAGTAGGGTATTTTGATGACCATGTTTTTTTGTATAGAGTGTTTTTCACTCTTTTGAACTGTTGCAGTCAATGCTAGCATTTATTACTGTGAGTTTAGTCAATAGTAAATTTGACAGCAAAAAAGGAGGATTGCTAATCATTTGAGTACTTACTGAAGTGGAAACAATATAGGTGGTCTAAATTGACTTTCATATAATACCGGAAGCAAATGACTATGGTAACTTCAGGGTCATGTTGACAATGCTGATACCTATCTTGCTTCATTGGATGTGTACTTTGATGGAAATAATGTACAGAAATTAGTTATGCTGCTTATTACCTGTGAGGGTCCTAGGTCTTATAAAATCTCAAGATGAAGCAATGTGAAGATATATATGTTTATTATCATGTAAATATTCAATAACCATTTATGGAATCTCTACATCTTATAGGAACTATAGAGTTTCCAAACATTATTAAGTAAAACTGGGAAAGTTTACAGCTGTTAGTATGCTTTGTGAATTTTAGATTTATGTACCAAACAGCAGCTTGCTTAGAATGCAAAGTTTGCCTTCTACCTCAACATGACAGCATTGGAGATAAAGCAGATTACCATGTAGGTAAGGTTGCTGATTTAGTCTTCAGATATCATTTACTAAAAACAAAAACAAAAACAAAAACAGAAATGAAGAATCTAGCAAGTAAGATTGTATCTCTACAAATTACGGTCATAAGCAGCAATTTTTAGAAAGAAGAATTTCATCCATAATACTACATTAAAGTCCCTACACAACAAAGTCAGCAAAACAAGGGAAAAGAGGGGCCAGAAATATGAAGATGAATTATTCAGATTTACCAAGTGTCACTCAAGCTGTTCTGTTTTGAAGATTCCCTCATTAATGTATTCATTTAGTTAATCTTATTAAATATCTACAAGGTGTTTGACAGTATAAAATAGCAGGACAATGTGTTTAGCCTCAAAAAAGCTAAAAATCTGGCAGGGAAAACTCTCTCCACATAAATATCTATGGTTCAATGCATGTCACAATAAGGTTGTGATCAACAAAGAAAGGAGGAAGAAGGGAGAGAGCTATCTCATAAAGGAGGTGATAGTTAAGCTAGGACTTAATAGATGAGTAGAATATTTGCAAGTCAACAGAGAAAGGACATTCCAGACAGAGGTAATAGTGTATGCAAACTCATAGAGCTACAGTAGTTTCATATATATATATATATATATATATATGTATATATATATATATGAACTTACATACACACACACACAATGTAAGAGATATTATTAAAAATTAGTGGGGAATAATGAGACTATTCAATAAATGCTGCTGAGAAATGAAATCTCTCTGTGGAAAAAAATAAAATCAAATCCCTATCACTATACACAAAAAGTTAATTCCTGATGGATCAAAAAGATAAAAAGTTCAGAAGAAAGTATTTAAAAAATATTTGTATCATCTTGAGATACAGTAAATAAGAAACAAATGCACACATTATTGAAGAAAGTATACAGCTGACTATGTTCAAATTTAAGCACATGTTACACAAAGGACACCATAAGCAAGGTAAACAGACATACCACAACACTGGGAGAGGACTTTTGAAAAGTATATAACAAAACAAATTATAATACCAAAATTTTAAGGATGCTTACAAATGAGACCACACACAAAGCTCAATAGAAAAATAGGCAGAGGGTATAAAGAGGTAATTCACAGAAAAGACAAAAATAATTGTTCTATAAACATCTGAAAGGTTGCCTAGTTTCCCTCATAATTTGGGTAAACCACAATTAGATACATTCCAGACTTAGTTTGGCAAAACATAAAATGTTTGATAATAGCAGATGCAAGCAAGAATATAGAACAATGGAACTCTTTTATACTGTGACGGAATGAAAATTTGTTTGGAGAACAATCTGGTAATATCTAACAAATTTGAAGATGGATATCTCCTTTATCTCATCAACTTCATCCCTAAATACATAATGCAGTGAACTTTAGCAGATGTACCCAGTGAGATGTGTAAAGAACACAGATTACAACATTTTTGGTTAAAATGAAAAGCTAAAATAAACCAAAACTAAAACATAAGGGTCCATTAACAACAGAAAAAATATGCCATTAAATATTAATAAGCTAGACCTATGAGTATCAATGAATAAACTTTAAAAAATATAACAGTAACCAAAAATTAAGTTTCAGCTTGATGATACCATACATGAAGTGTGGAAAGATGCAAAACAGTATTATTTTCTTTGAGGGGCAAAAAATACAAAAAACATACATGGCTAAAAATAACAACACCAAATTCACGACTATGGTAACTCTATGACATTTTCTTTTATCCAAAAAAGAGAAAAAAAGTTTGAATTAAGATAGGTACCTGTATTTGTTAGACGATGCTCCATGATTTTCTGTGTATTCTGCAAGCTTTGCATTGTGAAATCAAAGTTCTTGTTTATTCATACGAATTTCAGGAATCATCCAGATGGAATGTTTTTCAAAGAATGTGATACTTGCAACGGTGCTTTAACCAGCAGAGAACAATAAGGCTACACGGGTCTTGGAGATGGGTGATTCCTCTAACGGTGAGGGTGGCCATTAACATACTTCCTTATTTATTTCTTACCATTTCTAGAATCTTATTCTTAAGCATGAGTCTAATACTTTAACTGGATAGGAAATTCTCAGCAGTCAGGCATAGGTTCATGCTTATTTTAACTTATGAATACATCAATTATGAAACTCAATAATCAACAATTGCTTCAGAGACTAGAAAGTTTCCCTAGCTTATCAAAGCATGGAATAAAGTAACATTGACCTTCTCATATGTGTTTTTTTATTTGCTTTTTGTTTTTGCTTCTGTTTTTTTGACAATCCCTCCAGACATATAAGCAGGGCTCAGCAGGGAGAGCTCAAGTCTGCTCCACTTGGAGTAGCAGGACATCTCATAGGCTGCAAGCTGGAATCTTCTGACAGCTTACTCACTCACTCACTCACTCACTCTCTAGTGAAGGCTGCTGGCTATTGTCTGAGTCCTTAGCTTGGGTTATCAGTTGAAACACTTCCTCACAGCATGGCGGCTCTATTGGTTTTCTATTACTGCTTCAACAAAATAAAACAAACTTAGTGGCTTGAGACAACACAAATGTATCATCTTGTAGGTCCATTAGACAAAGTCTGGACTTTTTAGTCCAGAAATCACTGACCAAAATCAAATTATTGCAGGGTTATATTTCTTTTTGGAGGCTCTCAGGGAGATTCCATTTCCTTTGCGCACTTTGTAGAGACTGTCCACATTCCTTTGCTTCTGATCCCCTTCCTTCCCCTTCAACACCAGGGACATTGCCTCTCTCTGTGCCTTTCTTCCATAATGAGATCTTCCTCTAACTAACATGCTCCTGCCTCCCACTCCATGAGCATACTATAGTCTCTGCTCCTTCTGATTCAGAACTTACTGCCCCTTCCACTTTTAAGGAGCCTTGTGATTACATCTAATATAATTTCATCTGCAGGTCCTTAATTTGACATCTGCCAAGTCCCTTCTGCCATGTACAGTAACGTATTCACAGGTTCTAGGGAGTAGGACATGAACATTTTTGAGGAGCCACCACTCTGTCTCCTACAGTGGCTGAGTGCCAAGGATGAGCATCGTGAGCAAGCTAGGTAGATGTGGTCGTGCCCCTCCTGACTTAGCCCCCAAAAGTCACATGACATCACTTCCCTTGCATTGCTACTTGCCATGGTGGTCAGAATGCCCACACAGCTTCAAGAGGAGAGAAAATAGACTCCATTTCCTGAAGATGGAGTTCAAGATTCTGAAAAAGGAGTTGGAATAGAAATACTGCTCTGACCATATCTGTAAAATACAACCTTCCACAAATAGTGTAATACATGAAAACACCATCTCTTATATCCAAAAGCCTGTGGTAAAATCCTGCCTCTTCTCCTTAGGGGCAATATCTGTGTGCCCTTGAGAAAATCAGCCTTGCCAATGTCAAATTTCTTCATCTGTAAAATAAGCGTAACAGTTATACAATACCAAAGAATAGCGGTGGGCATGAAATACATTAATTTATATAGAATGGTGCCTGGCTCATAGTAAGACCCCAATCAGCCAGCTCTGTGCATTTAAGAAAGTTACTCAACCACTTTGCAAGTCAGTTTCTTCATATGTAAACAGTGATCAGAGTGCTTACTTCATAGGACTGTTGTGAAGATTAAGGGGGTTTAGGTATCGCTGATAGGTACTAAGCATTCAAGAAATATTACAAACAACATAATTAAATGCATGTATACTTCAAATTATATAAATATAATTATAATAATTAAATATGATGGATTATAACTAATCAGTCCCCCAAAGAAGCAATATCACACTACAAAAAAAAAAAAAAAAA
>ML110681.1:142505-178154 GCA_003697995.1 Taxidea taxus jeffersonii | reverse complement strand
GTGTGTGTGTGTGTGTGTGTGTGTGTGTGTTCATGTCCTTTACTTTTTTTCTTTTAAAAGACACTATCTTCATTTGTCATCATCTAATAATTTGCCTGGCCTCATGAAATTTCAGTGACACTTCCATCACTACATGTACATCCTTATGTCAAATTTCAAATTCATTCTTTGGATAATAAGAATTCAGCACATCAATATATATGGTCATTCTTTTTCTGTTCCTTTTTTCCCCCTTTCATTTCTTCCTCTTCTTTCAACAAAATCTACTGAGTATCTGCTTTTTACTAGGCATTGTCTAATCACTAGTACTATAAAAATGAACAAAGCTTGTTTGCATAAATCAGCATCCTTCTCAGAAGGAAAGAGAGAAAGAAAATAAACATGAAGAGAGTACATGAAGATATATACTTTTCGGGTAAATAAAATGGGATGAAATCAGAGTGACTTGGAAACTACTTTAGATTGTTTGGGAGGTAATATTTAAGATGAGAATGTTGGGTCACCTTCATGGCTCAGTTGTTAAGTGGCTGCCTTTGGCCTGGGTCATGACCCAGGGTCCTGGGATCGAGCCCCACATTGGGCTCCCTGCTTGGAGGAAGCCTGCTTCTCCCTCCCCCACTCCCCCTGTTTGTGTTCCCTCTTTCACTATGTTTCCCTCTGTCAAATAAATAAATTAAATATTAAAAAAATAGAGAGAGAGAGAAAGAGAATGAAGTAGTAGGCCAGAGAAAATCCTGTGAAGATCGTAATGGAGAGCATTCCAGGCAGAGAATATAAATATGAGAAAGGTCTAAGGCAAGAATGACCTTGGATTGTATAAAGAGAAAAGGAACCAAGACAACTGAATGCTAATAGGCAGGGGAGGAGTGGCTGATCTCTAACTCAGGGTTATCATATGGAGAGATTTCTGTATCAGGATCAGGGGTTTAAGTGTTTACCTAGTTGGGATGGCACATCCTGGACTGCTTTGAGCAAATGAATGGCAGGATCTGATTTACTCTTTAATGAAGTTTGTTTGCTGGCCTTTTCAAGGATAAGTGGGATATGAACATGTGGGGAAGAGTGGATTTCGATTTTGGGAGAGGTAAGAGGCTATTAAGTCTTGAATTAGGATATAATGGAGATTTAAAGGAGGGAGCCAATTTAAGAAATGTTTGGAGGAACAATTGGTAAGACTCATTAGAGGAAAAATGGTAGGTAGAGTAAAAGAGAAGCAACAAGGAATAATTTCTAGTTTCTCAACTAATACAATGAAACAGATTTTTTCTTTTTTTTTTTTTTTTTAAGATGGGAAGGCTTGGTTTAGGGAAGAATTTTTTCCTGAAGTATTAGAAGTTGCCTTTTTCTGTTTGGGCCAGGTAAAGTTTGAAATGGCTATTGGACATTCATGTAGAATTTTTAAGTATCAGTTGGATAATCTAGTCTGGAGTGTAGGGAAAGCCTAGGACAGAGATGTTGTTTTTGAAGATCATTATAGAGATGCAAAGTAATGTTTTTGAGAATAGATACAGTCAGTCACCCAGGTCACCTAAAGGAGAGTGAATAGAGATGAGGAGAGTGCCAAGGAAAGATCTGGGAGCACACCAAGGTTTCAATATCTAGAAGAGGCCCAGAAGCGTGGGGAGATAGAAACTAATGAGGTGAGTGAAAATCTTGGGTAGGAGGACAATGTTGTCCCCATTGTGGAAGCTGAAGAAAGAAATGGTATTTCAAAGAGGAGGCATCTTTCAATATTTGATTGCTGCTGATAAATTAAATAACACAAAAACAGAAATGTAAGCATCAGTGCATGTCTCATGGGACATTAATGATGTTCCGAATAGATGGGAATATTGTTTAGCATATCCTCATCTATACTAAATACCTTTTTCCTTGACTCAAGGTCTCTTCCATTGGTGGTTTCATTAATCACCTTTGTTGTTGTTGTTGTTGTTGTCGTTGTACTTTTGAGCCCAGATATTACCCAATAAACTTCTGCACCCCCCCCCTCAAAATCAGGTACAAAATAATCCTAAGGATAGTAATTCTCTTCAGGATAGGAATGATCCCTCCCAGTTTCTCCCATTTCTTTGATTTGTACTTCTAGGTATATTTACAGAAATGAAGAAAGGCTGATAAGATTGACAAATCAATATGGGTTTGTTTTCTGCTTAGACTTCATGGAAAACATAGCACTTAGGATCACAAGATTTGGAGTCAGACTGAATCAGTATTAAATCCCATTTCTAACACTAACTGTGAGCCCTGGGGTTAAACTACTCTATCTCTCTAAGATAACATTCTCAAATGCGAAATAGGGTCAACAAAATGTACCTCACAGGGCACATTTGAATATAAAACGAGATAATAAATGTGAAATGCTTAGCACAGTGCCTGGCACATGGTGCTTCATAAATGTCAACTACTATCAATAAAAATGATGACTCCAGTTTCAAAACTGGCTAGAGAAAGGTGTGGGGAACAGGAATCAGAGCAGAAAAGCATGAAGGTACTGTGGGCGGTGGAATAACATGGGCAGATACAGGGGGATCAGAAGAGAGGAGTCCATTTTAACTGGAACAGATATTACTCAAAGAGCAGACTTTAGAAATCTTATTTCATTATGTCTTTGTGTCTCAGTGAAGCCACAGAAGAGGCATGGGCTTGCCTCCAAACCTTCAGAACAAAACTCCTGGTAAAACTCATTTTTTCATGGGATAAAAGAATGTCTACTCAATAACGAGCCCCTCCCTGAGTTGTCTATGTCATATTTACAGGTCAGCAGCATCTCTCAGAATTCTCTCACAGTGTGTCCCACATGCAGTTTTAATTTAGCTCTTTCCTTTCTCCTCCTTTTCCTCTCCACGTTGTCTAAGTGCTAATAATAATAATTCAATTTAATAACATCCATCCTCACAGAGTACTCAAGCCCATCCAGTCCTCAAGGACACCTAACCCTTCCCGGGCTCACCTCTCAGCTTCTTTATCACACTTGAAGCACATCATAAACTACATCTTCCCCAGACCTTGTCATAAAGGGTGAGGCCGACATTGCAGGAATGAAGTCAGGGAAGTACAACCTTGAACTGTTTTATCTCCTCTCCTCCCTGCCCTTCTCCCTGCCCCCCTCCCTTGCCTTTCCCTCTTCTCTTTGACCAGTACTTTTCCTTAGCAACCAGAGAAAGAAAAAAACTTTAAACTCTTGTTCCCAAAGGGGCTTTCTGGAATGGTTCACTTTCTGTTTGGCAATTGAAGCCCAATCTAATATGAATGATACTCAGCATTGATAGCTGCCTCAACAGTCATTAATTTGCTAATAGAAATTGCTTTTTGATGATGCAGGTCAGGATGATGGCCTCTGGTTTGTGGATAAAGAAATTGAAACATGAAATGTTAAATGTCTTCTACACAGTGACAGTGCTGAGAATTATTCAGGGAAAGGACCCGCTGGTCTGGCATTCAGCTTTCTAAAAACTTTAGCTTCTTGGAATATAAGAAAAGTAAAAGTTAAACATATTATAAACAGCCAAAATAATTATAAATAAAATGTGCTTGGGAACGCTCATGCACTTGATTCACATGATTGTGCTGGATTTATTGTTAGTTGACAGACATATACAGTATTGTCTATTTTGCTTCCTGGTACATTAAAAAAATCTTAAAGATAAAAATTGTTTTAGATTATAGTTGAAAATTATTAAACACAAATTATCAGATGGACATTATTATTGTTAAATATTTTTATCACTTGAATCCTATTTTTTGCCACATTATGGGCAAAAAACCTAAGACTCTGAGAAGCTGAATTGTATAAACAAGGTCACACATTGGGTTCAAGGAAGAAACAATGTAACTTCTGTGTATGTAACTCCTTCCTCTGTGTGTCTGAAAAAACAAGGATAATATCCACTACATGAAATTGCTAGATCATGTCTGAATGTATAATAAAGAACTATAGAAAGGTAAGTAGAAAAGATCTTAGTTTTGCAGAAATTCCTAGGAAAGGAGTACAACATAAGGTGTGATTAGTATCTTAATAAGGATTAATTGACAGCCAGTGGGAGATTGGCCAGACTGGGCAGAGAACTGTGTGCTAATGCAGGCTGTGTTCCTAACTGTCATATAGTGCAAAAGCCTTTGCTCTGAGGTGGCACATTTTCATTAATTCTGTATTTATCCGGGTTCAATCTGTAATACTAGATTGTAGACATTAGATTGTATAAGACTCCTTGTCACCATTTCTTGGCATACTTCTGCAGCATTTCACAGTTTTCTGTGCCCACTGATGGATGCACACTAGCCAGCCTAGGACCATACAGAAACATGAACCTTCAAGAAATTTGGAAGAGGTACAGTAGCAGGGTGTCAAATTGGGAAATACCTACTGAAGTCTTTGGTACTTTCATATTTTCTTCTCTCAATTGCAGTATCTACTAGAGTTTTCTACTTTCAGAGATCTTAAGTTGTTTAGCTTTCTGCCATTATACCCTACATTGGCAACATATCTGACAACTTTTGCTGGGAACTTACCATTTCCCATTGAAAAGGAACTGATCATAATTCACTTTTAAGAGTAAGGAGCAAAGGGGTACCTGAGTGGCTTTGGTTGAGCATCCAACTCTTGGTTTCAGCTCAGGTCATGATTTCAGGGTCCTGAGATCAAGCCCTGATTAGGTTCCATGCTTAGCAGGGAGACTGCTCAAGATTCTCTCTCTCCCCTTGCTCTCTCTCTCTCTAAAATAAATAAGTCATTAAAAAGAAAAAAAAAAAGAAGAAGCAGAGAGTAAAATATCCATATATCTTGTAGTGGATGCTGTGGCACTGTGGTGCATGGCTCAGATCCTCTCATCTCCTTTGGGGGTAAAGCACTCCTTTCTGGACATGGGAATGTTGGTAGCTGACAGCTCTCAGGTTAAGTATTCAGCAGGAATTGCTTTGGCCTGAGGAGGGTCACCTTGGTCAAGGTCCCATCCCTTCCCAAGAGCATCCCACATCCAATAACTTGTGCATGTGAGTGTATATAACCCTGGTTCCCTTGTTCACATATGGAAGAATTCTGAAAGGCTCTTCCAGGTCAAGAACTCTCATAGAATTGTCCTAATGCCTTTGTTGTATATATATCAAAGTTAACTTTACCCTGTACGCAATTCTGCATCTTTTAATCTCTCTTAAAAGTGGTCCCTCAAAGACTAGAATTAAAATGTATTCAAATATGGGTTTGCTTTTCTTGCCCAGCAGACTTGATTCATCACATATATTTCAAAACTTGCTTCCCACATTGTTTTCATACAACAAGGGACTGTATCCAGCATAACACTATATTTTACCTAGGGAGCCTCTTTACAACAGAGAAGGTATGGCACTATACACATGATCATGGGTAGGATCTGCTTGTTCTGTCATTTTCCATACCACCCAAAAGATTCCACACCAACAGACCAGGTGGCAACTGAGGCACTAGCTTGATAACTATGCCCTGTGGGGAAGAAGTGCCATTTTCCAGGACACATCAAGGATCTTAACGCTAATATTGTGTGTTTGGGATCCAAGAGGTAGAAGTAGGAAGGGACCACTTACTGTCAGTTTCAGTGACTCACTTGGGAACTGTGTGAGATCCCAAATTTTGTGCTCTGCAAGATTATAGAGTCTCAGAAAGCAAAATCTTCCAACAGGAGAACACAAATGAATACCACTGAACTTTAAGCTATAGCTTCCTCTCCATCACCCTCAACTCCATGGTTCCAAGAGACCAGCAGGAAGGCAACGCAAGGGTTCTGGACCCTGACCATCAGGAAGAGGTAGGATACTATTATACTATGTAGGCAGAGAAGAATATATATGTTGGGTATGTAGGTCATTCACTTGGGAACTTCTTGGTGTCACTTGGCTCAATTTTGATGAATATCAGTTGTATTCTTAAGACTATAGTAACAGGAGCTCTGGTTCATCCCACTAAACTTTATCTTGTAATTGCACAGATAGAGGCCCATGAGAATCCTGGAGGATCTTATTATATAAAGTGTATCTAAGTGTAACAAGGGGTTAATTGGGGGAAATTATAGCAGCTGCTGTCATGTGTTATGCAGATGCCTACCCTTTAAGAGAGAGGCACTCATTCCTCCAGCTTCTGGGAGGGTAGGCTGTTGACAGCCTTCACCTTAGTTGCTCTTTGAGAATTTCCCTCCACTAAACAAAACCACCTTATGCAAAGGCACAGTTCCTCCTCAGAGACGTATCAAGTGATGGGTTGATGTACATTCCCCACAACTATCTCCTGGGAGCAAGTCCCTGTAAATTTGATGCATGCCAGTCTTTGCCTCATAGTTTGTTTCTAAAGAATACCAACCTCAGCATACTTTTATATATCTACTTATCCAGGGAGGCTTGAGTCAAAACAAAACAAACAAACAGAAAGCAATACCTTTGTCCTCCAAATAGAACTTTCAACACAGGAGGAGTTCCCAGGTGTTTCTACTGTCCTAGAAGGAAAAATATTTGGGGAAGGGGATACTTTCCGGAGGACATTAAATCATACTTATGCTTTACTATTCTAAGTGTAATGCAAGGACTAGTAGCATCAGCATTACCTGGGAGTTGGTTAGAAATGCAAACTTTCTAACCATATCCAGACCTACAGAATCTCAATATGCATCTTACAAAATCCTCAGATGGCTTCTGTGCATATTAAATTTCAGAAGACTTTCTCTAGAAGAGTGTTCTTTAATTGTTTTTAATTGCACAGTCCTATCATTAAAAAAAATGAGCATGCACTCACACTATTTATAATATTATATATAATAATATAACATTTATTGTTTATTATATATTTACCAATTATTATATGTGATCATATATAATATAAAATTGATATAATAGCTATCATTTATAGTGGCATTGTATACAATGACACTAATATGTCATAAACATTAAAAAATTGCAAATACAGTGTCTAAAATGAATAAAGCAAAAATAGTAAGCATAGTTTTCATAGTTTACCCTCAATCCTCAGTAGACCATCCCATTAACTCTGCCTTGGATGTGCATATTCTTTGTTGGAGATTGCATATACAGATTCCATATACAGAGATACCTCAGGTCCGTGCATTAGTTAAGGACTTAAGGGAGAGATTAGTAGAAATCTCAGGATAAGGAAAAGTCAGGGATTGTTTTCTTTGTGGACTGGGAATGGAAAGAAAGTTAGAGTGGTAACAGCAACCCAAAAAGCCACCATTTCCAGTAACTCTGCAGATTCAGGGCATGGGGAGAACTTCTTTATTCTCCATTCTGTGTGATTCCAGTCCAAGATGTTCACCAGACTTGTCCGTTTTTCACATAGGATGCTTGCTATTTGCAGGTATCTCGTTGAATTTTCAGCAGCTGCTTAGCAGGTCATTTCATTTGTCAGGTAGATGAAGGTAATGAGAATTTATCAGCCCCCAGTTCAGATTCACGGCTGATCTGTCACCATGCATTTCTATAAATACTGCTCTTATTTACTCAGGATGCATTTCAAATTAGCAGGAGATTATACACACACATATTTTATGCACATATATATACATATATATATTTTTTATACACACACATACATTATATATCCAGAGAAGGGCTTGTAACTCCATTCCTAATTTTTCTGGCATGCCAAAATGAACCAATATGGTGAGGCTGTGAGGGCCTGAATTGACAACTTCAGTGATAATTGCATTAATGCTGAGGCTCAGGAGGTTGGTCTGGAATCAGTTCAGGACCCCCGGTGTGGGAGATGAGCTCCATTGTTCTACAAAGAAGAAAGCACCCTGTAATTTCACTGAAAGCGGAAGGGCAGCAAAATGATATTGTTTAGAAACTGCTTAAAGTAATACCCACTGTGTTAGCTGCCTTGTCAGCCTTTCTGTCAGCAATGGAATGTTGCAAGAGAATACTGCTCTCTCCAAATGTGAGACAATTAAAATATTTGAGTGATTCAGGAACATGGGGTCTAAGGAAGGAAAGTGAGAAGCTTTGTTTTCGGACAAAGGAAGTGATGCAGGGACTGATACCAGCAATACTCCAAATGGTTCAGTATTCTGTGTGGGTGGTCAGAGGACCTTGTTCTGGAATGTCTGAATTAGATGGCCCAGTGAACAGTTATGAGTAAAACATTTTCTCAGAAGAGGTTTTCCTTCTGAACCCTATTCGGGATATGTGGAGGGAATAAAAAGTGTTTCCATTCATGATGGTTCCTCAAGTCCACTCTTTGTCAGCCCTCAACTCCTTACACAGGCAATAATTTATGAACCTACAAAAAGAGAGAATCTGCGAGGAAAAAAAGAGGAAAGTTCTTAGTCAAATGTCCCTTCAAGCCTACTGGTTCTAATGACAGAAACAAACTGTGGTATCTAGGAGCTCAGCTGCCATAGGGTAAGAGGGGCCAGAGTGCTGCACTCAGGTTTGGGTCTGGATTCATTCTTAGCACTGGAAGCTAGGGCTGTGTTGATATTTCCTTCCTTACAGAAAGATTAAAAAAATCAATTCCCAAACTGCTTCATTGAATTATTCTTTCACTAAAAGCTATAGGACTAGGAAGGTGGGAGAAAGGAATAGTCTCATGATGTTGAACTGAATTGAACTAATTTGGCTCTGTGAGTGGATTTGAATATAGCCAACACCCCAACAGAGCACAACCTGAAATACCTGACCTGTGAAATACATAACTTAGAGTAAGGTCACTTAAGGCATAAATTCACCCAAATAACCACAAACTTCTTGTCAGGGAAAGATTGTACAATACAAAATAGATCTAAAACAAACCAAACCTTCCACTCAAATGAATATGCAAATCAAAATTTCAAAAACATTGAAAATTCAAACAGTAAGCATGCCAGCCAGCACAATTAATGTTACAAAAATATTCATTCCAGATTAAATTTTACTATTTGACAAAAACTTAAGATAATGACAATATAACATTTATTTGAAAAAAATTATGGAGGTACAAAAGAAGAAAATAAGATCAAAGGCATCAGAAGAAGAACAAATTCATAAGTTTGGAAATGAAAAATATCAGCATTTAAATAAAAAATGTAACTGATATGGTAACTGTAGCCTAGACATAGTAGAAGAAAAAACTGATGGTTTGGAAAATAGCACCAGAGACACCTTACAGCATGCAGGATAAGAAACTATATTATGATAAATTATATGAAAGAGGAGGTAGGAGAAAATCTTTGTGGGGAATAAGCGAAGTTCTCACACACAACACCAAATACAAAATCCATAAAAGAAAAAAAAAAGAAAGTGAGTTTCATTGCATTTCAAACTCTTGCTTTGATAAAATGACAGATAAGAGAATGACAAAACAAAGACTGAGAGAAAATATTTGAAAATTTCATGTACAAAAGAGGACTTGTATTCAGAATATATAAAGAGCTGTCAAAAACCCCAGTGAAAACTGGGTTTGAACAGACCCTTTACCAAAGAGTATATAGGCAAGTAACCACATGAAAACCATAAGAAAACCACATGAAAAAAGGCAAGTATCAACATCAATGACTGTTAAAGAAATGTAAATTAATGCCATGATGAGATATCATTGCACAAGGATGGTTTCAGTTAAAAAAAAAACAAAAACTGATAATAGCAAGAACTGGAAACAATGTAAAGAAACTGGCAATTGTTACATACTGCTGGGGGGAATCCAAAATAGTACAGGACTCTGGAAAACCATTTGTCGGTTTATTTAAAATTAAACATATATGTATATTTTTTCACAAGCTTAAAACTGTAATGTACTATAGAAATTATATTCACAATATATAATAAGATTGCAATTTACTAGTAGCTTTTTTTTCAGAGATAAAGAATTTTATTGTTCTGACACAAGTACCACGAACATCTACATATTAGTATCAGTTCCCATTTTGCCCAAGTCCCACTTGTCAATGTGGATGGACCTAGATGGTTGCACACAAAGTTTTGCATTAGAGAATAAGAACCCTGAACTTGGGAACCTAAATCTTTTTATTTTTTTAATGGGCTGCCAGCAAGAGCAGATGTTAGAGGGAAATTTATGCTATAAATGCTAGTATTAAAAAGTTCAGATAACTAACATTATATCACAATGAACTAGAAAAAGAAGAAACTTAGCTGAAGTTTAGTAGAGTTTAGTTTCTTTAGATAAAGAAAAATCAGAAATAAATAAAATAGAGACTGGAATAAACAATAATATAACATTGAAAGTAATGACCAGTTTTTCAAAATAAATAAATAAACAAAATTGGCAATGCTTTAACTCTGATAACTAAGAAAAAAAAGGGAAGACTCAAAAACCAAAATGAGAAATGGAAGAGAAAACAATACAACAGGTACCACAGAAATACATAATGTGATAACAGATTACTTATAAATATTTATATACCAACAAATCAGATAACTTGGGGGGGGGGAACAGGTAATTCCTTAAAATGTTACAAGTTACCAAGATTGGATCATGAATCTTGAAGCCAAGAAATAGGAAATCTGTGTAGACCAATAGTGAGAATGAAAGTTGAATTAGAAATAAAAATCTAGGGGCACCTGGGTGGCTCAGTCGTTAAGTGTCTGCCTTCGTCTCAGGTCATGATCCCAGCGTCCTGGGATCGGGCCCCACATCGGGCTGCTTGCTCAGCGGGAAGCCTGCTTCACCCTCTCTCACTCCCCCTGCTTGTGTTCCCTCTCTCGCTGTGCCTCTCTCTCTGATGAATAAATAAATAAAATATTTAAAAAAAAAAAAGAAATAAAAATCTAGGGTGCTGGGGTTATGGACATTGGGGAGGGTATGTGCTATGGTGAGTGCTTTGAAGTATGTAAACCTGGTGATTCACAGACCTGTACCCCTGGGACTAATAATATATTATATTATATGGTATATAATATATTATATACCCCTGGGACTAATATATTATATTATATGGTATATAATATATAATAATATATTATATTATATGGCATATAATATATACCATATAATATGGTATATAATATATTATATATATTTTATATGTATATATTTATTATATTTTTTAAGTGTATTTTCCCATTGGGGGAAGAGATCAAAAATCTGATATAATAATATATAATAATCTGATATATAATATATATAATATATATTATATGTTATATATAATATATAATAATCTGATATATAATATATATAATATATATTATATATTATATCATATGTTATATAATATATTACATATATTATATATATTTATTATATATTTTTAAGTGTATTTTCCCGTTGGGGGGGGAGAAATCAAAAATCTGGGATGCCGGAGTGGCTCTGTTGGTTAAGCATCTACCATTGGCTCAGGTCATGATCCCAGGGTCCTGGGATCAAGCCCTACATTAAGCTTCTTGCTCAGCGGAGAGCCTGCCTCTCCCTATGCCTCCCTCTCTTTCTCTCTCTGTGAAAAATAAATAAATACAATCTTGAAAGAAAGGAAGGAAAGCAGGGAGGGAGGGAGGGTGGGAGAGAGAGAAGGAGGTAAAGAAAGGAGGGATGGAGGGAGGGATGAAAGAAGGATCCCCAAGCACAGAAAAGCCCAAGACTACATGGTTTCATTGGTGAGTTCCACCAAACATTTTTAAAAAAGTAATTAGTGACAGTCTTTATCAAAATCTTACAAATATTATAATAAATGGAACATATTCAGAATCATTCTATGATTAAAAAGTTAAGCCTATACTTACCATATGATACAGCTATCCACTCCAGAGTATTTAACCTAGAGAAATAAAAACAGTGCATGAACATTTATAGTAACATTTTTCATAATCACCAAACCACTCAAATGTCCTTCAGTAAGTTAATGGATAAGCCAAATGTGGTATCATCATTAAAAAAGAACAAACTATTAATATATTTAATAGCTTGGACACATCTCAAAGGCATCATGTTGAATAAAATAATCCAATCTCAAAAGGTTACATAGTATATAATTCCACTTATATGACATTCTCAAATAGAAAAGACTATAGAAACAGGGAACAGAGCAATGACTTCCAGGTTTTAAAGATTTGGAGAAGACATGATAACAAAGGGATAGCATGAGAGACTTTTTTGGAGTGATGTAACTATTCTGTATCCTGATAGTGGCTGTGGCTACATGACTCTCCACTTTGCTTAAAGTCATACAGTTGAACACCAAAAAATAACCAAATTTATGGTATGTTAATTTAGAAAATGAAGTTAAAATATCAGCAAAATTAATGAGCTAGATATGTATGTGTATACTTATTTGTAAATGATGGATAAAATATATGCACAGAACATTGGAAACCACTGACCCAACTGTTCAGTCACAAAAAAATGGCTCATATGAGGAAGGGGATTCAAAGATACAAACTTCCAATTATAAATAAATAATACAAGGGAATACAATGTACAGCATAGGGATTATAGTTAATATGTAACAACTGAGGTGCCTGGGTGGCTCAGTCATTAAGCGTCTGCCTTTGGCTCAGGTCATGATCCCAGGGTCCTGGGATCGAACCCCCCTCAGGCTCCCTGCTTGGCGGAAAACCTGCTTCTCCCTCTCCTAGTCCCCTTGCTTATGTTTCCTCTCTTGCTGTGTCTCTGTCAAATAAATGAAATCTTTCCATTTGCGACGACATGGATGGAACTAGAGCGTATTATGCTTAGCGAAATAAGTCAACTGGAGAAAGACAACTATCACATGATCTCCCTGATATGAGGAAGTGGAGATGCAATGGCGGGGGGGGGGGAGTTAAGGTGGTAGGAAAAGTAAAAATGAAACAAGATGGGATCGGGAGGGAGAAAAACCAAAAGAGACTCTTAATGTCATAAAGCAAACTGAGGGGGGTCGGCGGGGAGAGGGGTTGGGAGAGGGTGGTGGGGTTACATTATATGTTTAAATAAAGCTTAAATAATAAAAAATAAATTTAAAAAAATGAAAAAAAAAAGAAATAGAAGCCAAATTTGCCTTAAAAAAAAATCTTAAAAAAAATAATGTGTAACAACTTCATATGGTGACAGATAGTGGCTAGATTTTTCATGGTGATCACTTTGTAATGTATATAAATATTGTATCACTATGTTTCACACCTGAAGCTAATATAATATTGTATATCAGCTACACTTCAACTAAAAACTGGCTCAAAATATTTCAAAGAATCAATATTATGCAAGTTACAGCCTTTGTCCAAGAGACAGCTTGATTATAAATAAGGAGAAAGAGCAGTTTGGCCAAAGCATGTATTTTGCTACTTAGAAATGAATTCCTAAATAACTTTGTGGAATAAAAAAGGAAGTGAAAATTACAAAATATTTAGAAATGGATGACAATGTAAGTTCAACAGATCTTCTAAAATGAACGAGTATAAATAAATCACTTAAGCATTTAACTCATTTAACTGAGAATACGAAGAGGGCAGACCTAAGTGAGCTAGAGAGAAGAAATAATTAAATATGAGTCTAAGAAACAATAGAGCATGTCAATATACTCTAAAGCTCTTCCTTCAGAAAATTTTTTTAAAATATGCAAACCTTTAATAATGATGAAGTTGGAGAAAAGCAAAACAAATGCATAAATATACAATATTGATATGAATAAATGGGGCATAATTACATAGGATGTATTTAAATATTAAGAGAATAGAATGGAAAACATTGTGCACCTGAGTTTAGAAACTTAAATAAAATGAATAATTTTCTGAAAAAATATGAATAAGCCAGAATGACTCAAGAAGAAATAGGAAGTCTTGATAAATCATTAACAATTATTGAAATTAAGTGTAGCAGTATGTTTTCCCCTCTAAAGTTAATATAGTCCCAGATATTTCACAGATAAAGCAAATTTGGCAGGATATTAATAGCCTGAAAGAAATTGGTATTTTAGGTCACAAGTTTGTATTGTGTTATTCTCCACAATTTTCTGTTTGAAATATTTCAAAATTAAAGTTAAAAATAAATTAAGAATGGGCACTGTAGTTAGAGCAGAAGGCATGCATTCAGGTTACAGATCTGTCTGTCTCTTCCTCACAGAGCTATAAGACATTGTACATGTCTAAGCTGTTTTTCATTTTTATTGTGAAGAGAATATAAGATAATATATATGAATGTGCCTAACACATGCATGATACATGTTCAGTGATGTTTCTGAATCTGATCTGATCACTTGACTCAAGAGGCTTAGACTGTAATAGTGGAAACAACCAGTACTCTAAGGGTGTACCAAATCTTTTTTTTTTTTTTTAGTTTATAGGACTATCAGTTGAGATCTATATATGGAGTATGAATAAGGCAAGATGAGAAATAGTTCAATGTTCCTAGAATATGAGCAAATAATAAATTCTGAAACTGTGAAACTCAAATATCAAAAAAATTTTAGTATGCATGCTTTAACAGAAACGGCACATTTAGAAAGGAAGATAATAGTCAAAAGATCTCAATCTTTGCAACACTTTTATTAGATCAATAACTTCTTACAGTTTACACTTTAGCAAATGAGAAATTTTAGAAACAGAAAAATTAAGTAACTCCCCTAAGGTCACACAGCAGGTTGGAAGTGACAAAATCAAGACTGAATCCTGATGATCTAATCTCACTGTCCACACCAGCCCTTCTTTGAGCCACTAAAGCACTGACTAGAGGAATTCACTCATTTAGCAAGTGTCTACCATTTATTGAGTAGTCACACAGACTCCGATTTCTATCCTGCGGGGCAAGTCTACAAGTCCACTTCCACTGCCTAGCTCCATGCCCGAAAGTGAAAAGACAATCACAAACCAATATATGGTTGGTGTGAATTCTGTGCCTTTTCTTTATAGAGTCAGTAGATTTACCATACTGGTTGTGCTTTGTTCTGTTGATCCTAAAAACACTTTGCACGGTCATCTGTGGCATGGCAGGTGCTGGTCTAGCAGCATCCTAGGACAAAAAAATATACATGATGAGGACTGTAATCCTCAAAGTCTATATAAGTGAAAATCAGTTAGCTGAAGAGTCTCACTGTGTGTTGGAGACAGTAGTGCACCTGGGACCCGAAGACCCTGAACTCTGTGGTACCCAAAGATTTTCTCTTAATTCTGCCTCTCTGCATTCAGAAATCCCTCCGCAGAGTCTTTCTTCATTTTCCACACCTTGGTGTTCTTGTGCCTGTAGCTGCTGCCTCTGGTGCACAGCTTGTTCCTCCTCCTCCAGGCAGCCCCTGGTCTTGATGAGAGTGTATACATTTATATCACCCACCCTGGCGTCTCTATTCTCTCTCACCACTGTTTTGTTATTTGAAGTGAAGTTGCTAGGGAAGGAGTATACAGCCTTTGCAAATGGCAGGAATATGGGTGAAACCTTTCCTGACTCTACCTATTTGACCTTCAGTAGAATTGAATATATTGTGAAATCTGACAGATCTGGCCCAAATCTGAGATCTTTTACTTATTTGTTGTGGAAACTTGGGAAGATGAGTTATCTCCTAAAACTTATTTTCCTCAACTGCAAATGGGTACAATACTAATGGCATTCATTATACCATAGGGCCAAATTAAATACCATACACGTAGTTTGTAGAAGAGTAGGAAGCATGTATCTAAGTGTTTGATAAATGATAGCTTTTACTGTTAAAATTTATGTAAAGCACCTAACCCAGAGTCCAACACTTAGTGAATATCCTGTCAGCTTCATTTCATATCCTCTTTTTAAAACATATTTGAGTATTTTTAGGGGGCGCCTGGGTGGCACAGTTGGTTCGGCGTGTGACTCTTGGTTTTGGCTCAGGTCGTGTTCTCAGAGTCACGGGATTAGGCCCTGCATCAGGTTCTTTGCTCACCACAGAATCTTCTTGGAATTCTCCTTCTCCCTCTGCCCGTCTGTGCGGTTTTTTTTTTGTTTTGTTTTGTTTTGTTTTCTCACTCTGTCTCCCTCCCTCTCTCAAATAAATAAATAAATCTTTAAAAAAATTTTTTTGAGAATTTTCTTAACCATAGGGCTCCGGCCCTAATTCTGGGCATTGTGGTCACTGCTGCAGTGGGCTTCCATGGCCAGCCCCTGACTAGGTCAGTATCTTAGGCTTCTGCCTGCCACCATCATTTTTCTAGCTCCATCTCCCCTAGTGCTAATAACTTAAAGGCATGCCTCACCTCATCCCAATATTTGAGCCACAGGTAGCATACAAGACTTTTTTCCTTGCATTAATTTGGTGGCTGATATTGAGAAGGTCTGGGAATTCTATATTAAAAAAATTAATCCTCATATTTGTTCTATTAGTTTCCTTGGGCTTCCATAACACATTGCCATGATTTGGTGGCTTAAAACAAAGTAAATGTGTTCTCTCACTGTTCTGAAGGCCAAAAGTCTGAGGTCAAGGTGTTGACAGGCTATGAAGGTTCTAGAGTCCTTACTGGTCTCTTCCAGCTTCCATTTGCCCTAGATAGCCCTTAGCTTCCTTGGCTCCATGCCTTGAATCTGTCTCCATGGTGATAGTGCTTCCTTCTCTTCATCTATCTTAGTGCCTTCTTCTGTGTACATGTTATTGGATTTAGCACATGTCCAGATGATACAGGATGATCTCCTCATCTAAGATCCTTAACTTAATTACCTCAGCAAAGGCCTTTTTCCAAATAAGGTCACATTTATTGGTCCTGGTTTTCAGGAAGAAGACATATTATTTTAGGGGTACAGTCCACTTGCCACACTAGGGAGGAAAAAAGTGGAGAAGAAATGTACAAAACTCCCCACTGGAGTTTTGTACATTGCCTTAAGGTTTAGTGCCGCCACCCCCAAAACAACAACAACCAAAAACACCACCAGCAGCCAGGACACACCTTCCTCTCTCACCCATCAGGTTTGACTCTGGAACAATCCACTTGTGGAGGTGCCATCCAAAGAGCTGCAGAGAATCACCTTTCAAATGGAATAATCAAGGTCTTAACTGAGTGACCCCCTGTTGAATTTTTTTTCTTCTAAGAATACTTCCCACAAGTGCTTTCTTTTATGGTTTAAAGACATCGGTCCTTGTTTGCCCATGGCCCAATCACCTGAAATACTTCTTTTCCGTGCTTCTCACCTATTCTTAGAATTTTTGTTCAGTTATCATATCCCCCACCCACCGCCTTCATGGCTCCAGGCATGGCTCCAGGCTCTTTTCATAATCTTCCTCTGTAGGCCATATCCTCTAATCCTTCTTATCATTTTTGGATCCTCTCCAATTTATCAATGTCTCCTAAAACAAGAAGGCAAAATGCTACAAAAAGTGTTGTGCACCTTGCTTTGTTGTGTTTGGGGCGGGGGGAGGTTGTTTTGTTTTGTTTTAACAGAGAAATAATGGATATTCACAAAGAAGTCCGGGGATTTCCAGAAACACATTCTGGAATTAAACCACATGTATTAAGTCTGCCTTTTCCTGGGCTTTATGTACTCCTCCACTGCTTCAGCAACCGCATTAACTTCTTCCAAACATCAGGGTAAAACATAGTTCTGGGCGGATCAGTTATGTCTGAGAAGAATAGTAGCTGCCATTTATCCCATGTCACCATGTGCCATCACATGTGCTTTGCATGTGTTACTTCATTTAACTCTATAGTCTCTCAGTCACACAGAGGAGACAACGTAGGTTCTGAGAAAGTAGGAACTATGCCTACTCTATACAGTTGTTCAGTTGTTACGCTGGAATTCAGTCCCAGGCTTGGTTACACTCTGTGCTCCATGATGCCACACCTCAGGAAAACACTGGGTCACATTTTAAACTCTAGTGAATCCCTAAGAATACTCCTTCATTTAAAGAGTGTTTAACTAAATATTCAGTTCACTGGCTGGATTCAGCTATTTTATTTTCCCCAAAATGGTTTGCTTGTCTAGATTTGGCCTTTGAGTCAAGACTAACCTTTCTAAAGGGTCATTACCTTAAAAGGTTACTTAATCTATACCCATGCCTTGGGGGTGCCATTCAGGAAGGTAATTCTTCATTGTCAATAAAGAGTTCTCTGTGCAACTTTCACTGTTTCTTTTAAAAAGTATCTTACATATATGCAAGTGTGCAGGAGATCCACTTACAGTGGGCCTCAATAAAGTCAATAAATATAACTCAATCAACTATTCTACGCAATCCTAATCTAAGTTCCACATGTTTTAAAAGAAAAAAAATAAGAATATATAACTTTTATTAAGGAACTCAGTTTTAGAGAAGATAAATATCAGGCTCAAGAAAATCTGGATAGGAAATACTTAAGATAGTCTCTCAGTCAGGATGACACTTTGTGGCATAGGCTAAAGTTCTGTAAACCTGTTTAACCAGAAATACCTGAGAGGTTTAAAAATTACATTCCACAATGCATCCCAGAAAACTGGATCAGGTACTTGAAGGTGAGGTCTGGAGCTTGGTAGTTAATACACAAAAATAAAAAACCTTTAGATAATTTTTATCAATCAGGTTTGTGACTTTAGACTTTTAGCAGAATCTATATGCAAAGAAAGGAATTAGTAATAATAAGAATAGTATCTTAGTATTCTTGAGTTTTCAAAGTAATTTACCACTAACTATTTAATTTGACCTTTGCAATAACCCAAAATGTTGTTCTGTGGACCAGTTGCCATAGTGAAGTGGCATATGATGATAGTAAAGCTCAAAGTACTAAATCCCTATTCAGCACTCCCCTAAGTCATATCTGTGGTAAGTGGCAGCACTGGTGAGAGCCCAGACCTCTGAATACTCAGTCCAGCCCTTCTTCCACCACTAATTTATGCAGCCTTCATGCAGGAAAGATGTAAGCTAGTAAAGAAAGAATCCCATTTAGGAAGAAATAAAGAACTCTGGGTTGGACTCCATCCTGCTCCTCACTTCTTAATCGTTCTAGGCCTTAGAGTGTTAAAAGCATAGGCTCTGGAATAACGGCCCATGGTCCGACACTAGGTGTAGTGTAATAATAGCTGAGGGATTACAGGCACATTACTTAATTTCTCTGTGCCTTGGCATCCTCACCTGGAGAGTGGGCTACTATGAAAATCGAATAGGTGAATATGTGTAATATTTGTGTGTGTGTATATCTATGTAAAGACTTAGAACAGTTTTTTATTAAAGTACTTTTGTTCCATTGGGTACTAGCACAGGGAACTTAAGCAGATGAGCGCATATTTTTGTAGATGAGCGCATATTTTTTATTTAACACTGACTCTTAAAAGAAAACCTTAGACAGTAAGATCACATATCATGGGCAGTTTGTAAATCAGAAGTTCCGATAATAGTAATTATTTCTCTACTTTTAAGAAAAATATATTAAATGAAATTGGGTATTTATTGGGTACATAATGTGTGCCAAACACTGTGCCAAATGTCTAACATGCATTATCTTTAATCCTCAACATAACCCCATGACCTGTGCACACATTTCCATCCTCGTTTTACAGATAAGGAAATAGAAGCTTAGGGAAGCTAAGTAAATTGTCCAAAGTCAAAGAGCTTCTAAGTAGGGTGACCAGGATTAGTTCATAGGCCACTTGGCTCCAGACCCTGTCTTCACTATTCTTACTGCTTCTGGGCAGTACCAGCAAAATTTCCAAATGCAAGAAGTTTATCCTCCCTACTTTCCATTTCTTCCTCTGATTCCCTGTCATCATTTCCTGTGCTTTTTATTCCCTCCCAAATGCCTTCCTTCATCCACACTCACCAACAGTACTATCTTTCAGCAACACAAATTCTATCATATTGACCCCCTTCTCAGACCAGCCCTTACTAGAATTGATCCACATGCCAAAAATCACTTCCCCCTTCACAATGAAATTGTCGTTTTCTGTTCTCTGCCGGGTAATGAATGCAGAGAAATCTGAGTATGTAATTCACAGAGAAGAATATTCTCAGCAAGAAAGATAATCTTTACATTTCTGTGGGAATTTATTTTCCAAAAAGCATTGGCTAACTGAACGACATCTTCACTTGGTGACATGTTAGACTATGAAAAGGTGAAATAGAGAATCTGGCCTGGACTGGGGAGATACTGCAAGGTAAAAGGGCCCTACGGAGCCTTTGGCAGATCTGTGGGTACAGGCTTAAAAGGTAGACCACAGCCTCATTCCAAGAAGTCACACATTTGAAAGTGAAAAAAAGTAAATGTGCCCAAGTTAGACTGGCATTTGGAGGACAAAGACGCCCTTTCATCATTTTATTAAAGAAACTACAATGTGATGGCAGGATTGCGTGTCCTTTCGTTGGAGCAGCCTGCCCAAACTCTTTCCTGTTTTATTAAATCCAAGAAAGAAGCATTGTCCTTTGGTTGACAGTAAACTGCCATACAACGTTGACTCCGTCTCCTCCTGAAGCCAGTGCTGAGATGTTCTCTATAGCATGATATTTACAGACTAAAAGAAGGATGGCATTTCCAGGATAAGACAGCAGCCCTCTGATAGGATCACCTGTCAGGAAATTCACTTCGGTTAGAAACGGCTGTTTTTCCAGTTGTCCCATCACCTGTTTTTCTGCATAAAAGGTTTTTCCTTTTTGGGGAAATCTACAGATTCACTTTAAAGTACCCTGTACCACACAAACATAGCAAGTCTGGCAGGGAGCCTGAAAAGAAGGGAGAGGTTCTCCTATTTAACACAACATCATGGGGGTTTGGGGAAAAGAAAGAACCCTGGGTGTCCTGATGTCTCTGCACACTGGCTGACTCTCTTCCAGCAATATCTTTGAGAATCTCCTCTGTGAAGCCAACTGCTATGGGAGAGTCAGAGTTGGCTCTGACCTCAAGAAGCTGATGTCTATAAGTAAATACAAATAAAGGAAACTAACAGTCCAAGAGTCAAGTAGTGAAACATAACAGTAAACTCCATATCAAAAGGCAGAATATGGTAATGAATACAGATGGTAACAACAGCAGGAATAACACTACCTTGATTGTTTTCTGCCAAACAATGTAAGCATGTACGTGAGTCTGTGGTATGTCTATGTGTGTATATGTGAGTATGTATGTGATTTACACATATATACAATATCTACATATATAACATATAAATTTAATTAGTATCCTTAACTACAATACAAATTGTTCCTATTAGCACCTAAGGATATGAGGACTAGGGAGGACTTTCCCAAGGGCATTTAGCTAGTAAGTAAGTCATGGAGAAATTTCCACACCCAACTTTGTCAGACTTCAGAGCACATGCTTTTGATCCCTGTAATACTCCTTTCTAATGGTACAGTAAATGCAATAAGGGTTTAAAGGAAAAAAAAAAAATCACTAGAGGCTGCAGTGATGTGTGGAAATTAAAAGGTCCTTGCAAAATGGGTAGGGTCAAGATGGAAAGGCAGCAGGAGGCCTATATTATGATGGATTAAATAGTCTGAACAAATGTGCCCAGATGATGGGAGGGACAATGGGAAGATTTTGATTAGAGCATGATCTTAGGGTTGAGATTTCATCCTGAGGGCACTGAGGAGTCACAGAATATTCTTGAGTAAGATACATGGCACAATATTCTTTCCTGATAGGAAACTGTCTCCTGAAGGCTTCTTTTAAGTGTGGTCATCTATTGTGGTTGTGTTAAAAATAAACACAGAAAAAGAGTCCTTATATTTTGGAGACATATATTGAAATATTTAAGGATGAAGTACAAGGTTTAGTGTTTGCTTTAAAAAAGGATCCACTGTGTGTATTGAGGGAAAGGGGGTGGGAGAGAAATTGCTAAAAAACTGATTCATGGGAACATGGAGGTTCATGATACTGTTCTCCCTACTTTCACATATTTTTAAAAATTTCCATAATAATAAGTTAAATAAGAATCATTAGCAATTCAAGTACTGCTTTAAATGGTGATTATAAAATAAAATAGGAAATAATAAAGTTACCTGTGAATTTTTAATAGTTACTGTAAAATAAAATATCAATGAATTTTTCTAAGAAAAAAAGTGAGTTTGTTATTAGAATCAGCTCCCAAGTCATTTTCCATTAAATTATTTACTTAGAAAAGTAAATCTGATAACAATACCTTGCATATATACATAACCCTTTGCTATAAAGTATTTCACATGCATAATTTCATGTGATCTTCATAGGAATCCTGAGTAGCTGAGCTCCAGCATAAATTTGTCCCACTTGGCATCTAGCGAGACACTTCTGGTAGAGACTTAAATATCTTACTCTGACTTCTGAATTTTTCATAACCGTTGAAAATTTAGCAGAGCTAGATAGTAATGATAAAATAATGGTGATTGTCACTGGTGTCAAGGGAGGTGTAAAGATCCAGATACATCAGCAAAAGTCTGAAAATTATGATCCCAGCCTCTATTTTGTACACAGAAGACCCTCAATAAATATTCTTTGATGGGTGAATGATCCAATTCCATGTCTACATATAATTAAAATAGCCATGTACGGGGTCTAAAATTTGGTCCCATTTAGATATTTTCACATATGAGTTTTTTATATTTTCTAAATGCCTTTCAAAGGGTAAATTTTAATCTCCTTCTGATAATTTCAAAAAGGTTACGGGTTCTTTTGTTTGTTTGTTTGTGTTTTGATCTTGGTTTGCCCATGCCAGACTTGTATGAGGAAGAAGGTGAAAGTGGGACAGGTAATAAGCTTGGTAGGTCTAGAAAGAAAGTCTTTGAGGGGCGCCTGGGTGGTTCAGTGGGTTAAAGCCTCTGCCTTCAGTTCAGATCATGGTCCCAGGGTCCTGGGATCGAGCCCCACATTGGGTTCTCTGCTCTGCAGGGATCCTGCTTCCTCCTCTCTCTCTGCCTTGTGATCTCTGTCTGTCAAATAAATAAATAAATAATCTTTAAAAAAAAGAAAGAAAGAAAGTCTTTGAGAACTGTGAATCTGGAAACTTGTTTTGCTTAAACACTTTCTACCAGTTTACCCTTCTTCGTCCTTTCATTTTCCAGATCCATTTTCTTACAGATACTTACAGATAGTAAGAGGTAGTATAAAATGCTGAAAAGAACAAGAATTTTAATTCACTGAACTTAATATTGATGCCAGCAATTTTGTCCTTGGAAAACTGTCTCTGGGTTTTGTTTTCCTAATATGCTTTGCCCACTTCATATGAGATATTGCTACAATCACTCTAAAATGATATGAGTTACCACTCATATGTGGGGAGCTGGTATAGATCTAAATAGTTATTTTTAAGAATCAAACAAATGAAGCTCCCATGATATAATTGGAAGACCATGTTTGATATTCCAGGCCAGGGTAACCTATCATGTGTTCTTCTATTTGTATTCCCATATGTTGCAACCTGTTCTGCCCAGTTATAAGGCTGATGGACTAGGAAGGCATCAGTGGAATGAGAAGTCAAAATTAAAACATAGCTCTGTCATTAAGCTGTCCTATTGGCAAAACTGCAGGACTCTTTTCATGCATTGCCAACCATTACTTTGGTGTTTTAGAGGTTTGGCCATTAGGTCATTAAATGCTTTGAGCTCCATTTTCTTTCTCTATAAAAACAGTATGACACTGATGACTAGTGGGATGTTATATTTATGTCAACATGAATAATGCAGTAAAAGTAATAACAATCATATAATAGTCATATTTTATATGATAGTTACTTACCATGGTATAATTAATGTATTCTATCTTCATTATTTAATATGGGCCTCCTGCCTTGTTTCATGTAGACAGCTGTTTATGTGGGGACACAGCTGCTGACAGTATCTTGCCTGCCATAGCTGAAGAGAGAGGTGAGACAGGGAGCCATCCAGCTAATAAATTCCTAATGCTTTCTCTCTCTCCTGCAATTGGTTCATAGGACTCTATGCTTGGGAATAGGGCTGGCCAGACATTCTGCAAAATATGATTGACAGCCCATGACAAATGTGTTATGTGCCAGGTACATTTCCACATCACTCGTGGAGTGTGTACTGATATTTTACAAGAAAGGTGTTCAGGCTTGAGACTGACTTACCTCTCAAGACTCAGAGCCAGAAAGTGACAGAAGCATTACTGGGTTAGCTTCACTCCATGCCGGGGCCCTTTTCACATTCAGCCATTTCCCATGGTCATGAAAGTACCTTAGTAGGAGGCCAAGCCAGAGAAATGAGTTTCATAAGTAAACTAGGCTAAGTAGCATGGTCCATCATTATACTTGGAGCCTTCAATTAATTTTCATTTTGTGGTGCAAAATTCAAAGGCAGGTGATTAAAAAAAAAAAAAAGGCAAAACAGAAAGCCTGGCAACATTGAGAAGGTTGTTTAATACAGCAGTGTGGCTGTCTGGGGGACTGCATCCTGGCACTTTGCAGGGTGCATGGTGCATCCTCCTGACCTTCACAGACCTCTGCCTCTGATGGACACTCTGTCAACCCTGCTGATGAGGGGCTCACCTCTCTTTTGAAAATGGTGATCTGTCACCTTAACGGACTGCACCCTATTCATTCTGACCTGCCTGCTCCCTCCTGGTCATTGTGTGCATTGATCCATTGATAAACTGGCCTGTCAATATAATGGGCCTGCTGAGATTATTGCACAGGAAAAAATTGGGCTGTTTGTTTTAGAACTTCCTTTCTGTTTCCATTTTTATTAAGTTCTGGCTTTGGGAATCAAAAAAAAAAAAATGTAGTTTCCTTGGCAGCACATCCATATAGCAGTTTCTAATGAGGCTAACCACAGTGAGTTTTCGTTCTGGGGAGATGTGTGGGAATGACTTACATGGCTCCTCAAGTCTTCCAAGTCTTACATGGCTCCTCAAGTGATGTGGTTGCCCAGTCTGTCCCCTTAGCTCTCCACTTTACAGATTTGTAGAATAATACTTCACTCCATTAAGCATTTTGGGGGAGGATCATAGTTGGTAAAGAAAAGGTATTAGGAGTAACTGGGTCAGGGGTTAAGAGAGACAAGCTGAGGAATAGACAAGATTAGTGGAACATCTCAAACCCAAGGGAATTTGCTAAACACCAGTATTCTGTGCCTTTGCCCACACTCAGGCTTCTACTGTCTGTATGTATGTGTGCATGGCAGGGAATAGAGACAATGGCCAGGTGGATAATGGAATGGTAGAAGAGACCAGGCACAGCATTTGGAATGCTCTTTTAGGTGAATGCCAAGTTGTTTGGGGGGAGGGTAGTTAGAGATGTAACAAGCAAGATTCTTAGTTATAACAAATATAAACTAGATTCAATAGTTTAAGGCCTATATTAAAGAATATTGGATAGCTCATAGAGTCTCCAGCTATGCATCCTAGAACAATGTCCAAAGCTGGCCTCAGTGGAGACAGTCTGTTACCTCTGCCAGGTACAGATGTTATGGAAGCCATCTTGCAGATGCTTCTGCAAGAACCTTAGCTACCACTGCCCATGGAAACTGGATGTAGCTCCCAATACCATCTCCCAAAAGGATTCTATGTGGGACCTACTTCTTTAGATTATTAATTTTCTAATTCACCATCCATTCATTGAATCTGACTAAGAGGCTGTGGGTCATGTAAGTGTGCCCCAGCTTCAAAGGAGGCAGGGGAATTGAGTACATGGCTCCCAACAAGAGTCAAAAAATAAGAAATAAATTACTTCAACTTAAAAAAGGTGTTCAAAGTTGCTTGGAGGCCTCAAAATTGACAAATATCTGTTGTAATAGGAATCTGTATAAGGGAAATGGCAAGGAGAGAATGAAATTAAAAGGAACTAGTTGACAAGAAAACCCCAGAGAACTGAAATGAACTAATAGGGAATGAGAAGGGCATCAGGGACTATGATTAGAAGTCAAGTAAGACAGGTTGATGACTCATTTTGGGGATCAAGGAGACTGCTGGGTTATGTTAAAACAAGTGTCCAGGGATGTTGGGAAATATGCTAGAAGCAGCTAGCTAATTAAGGTCCCACTGTATTGGATATTAAATCCCTAGGCCAGGCCCTTCTTGATTTAGGGACAGAGTAGATCTGTGGTTTTTGGTTTTGCTTTGGTTTTGTAATGTTTTGCTCTGGCTTTCATAGAGGACAACAAGAATGGGTAGGTCTTATATAAATTTATTCAACAAAACTATTGTGCATAAGCACATGGTTGAGGTGCTAGGTATATAGAGAGGTGCAAAATACCATCCCTACCTTCAATGTACGTATAATCTATGGAGAGCAGATGCAGAATGGTAGGGTAAGTCAAGATGGACTGGGAAAGCTTTATGAAAAAGCCATTGTTGTTCTCTTGTCCAAGCTTTCTATCCATCATGGGTTTTATCCCATGTATTTGGTTGTTTATTTGTTTTGAAGATCTCTCTCTTCCATTGGGATGTAGTGGAAATGATGGCAGAAATTTCTGTTTATCACTCTATATCCCTCAACTGGTGTGAAGTAAATATGTGTTAAAAGAGTAAATTAGGGGGCACCTGGGTGGCTCAGTGGGTTAAAGCCTCTGCCTTCGGCTCAGGTCATGATCCCAGGGTCCTGGGATCGAGCCCCACATCGGGCTCTCTGCTTGGCAGGAAGCCTGCCTCTCCCTCTCTCTGTGTCTGCCTCTCTGCCTACTTGTGATTTTTGTCTGTCAAATAAATAAATAAATAATCTAAAAAAAAAAAAGAAAGGTTATGAGAAATGGAATAATGAAAGCACTGTTTTCTCTCTGAATTACCCTGGCAGTGATGTGGATGACATATTTTAGAGGGCCTGCAGTTTGGCGGACAAGATATTGGACTAAAGGTATTGGACAAGATATTGGACTAAGTAAAAGATGATAATGTGTGAGTGACAGTGATTGGTACCACTGCCTGCCTGTCATTCAGGTCAGAAACCTAGGCCTCACCCCTGGTTTCTCTCACATCCTGTATCCAATCCATCACCAAGTTACATCAACTGTAACTTCCAAATATCCGGAGAATATGTAACTTCTCTCCACAGCTATCACCTAGCCTAAGCAGCCATCATCCCTATTGTTCAATATTCATATCTTTTAAAATAGAAATTGGGTTTATATTACTATCTTTCCCAGACCCTTCAATGACTTCTCATAGCATTTAGAATGGATCAAAACTCTTTATTGCAGTTCACTATGCCCCTTCTTCTGCTTTTCTTCCAACCATTCATGTTAGTCTATGAAACCACAGTCCACTCCGCTCTAGCCAAAGGCACTTTGTCCTGTGTTAAATAGATAGACTGTTTATTACACAGGGCCTTTGCCCCTACTGTTCCCCCAGCTTGGACAGTTCTTCCTCTAAATGTTTGTGTAGCTGGTTCATCACATCATCTAGGTCTCAGTTTAAATGTCACTAAGTTAGAGAGGACAAGCAGGTCACTCTCAACCATAATGCCCCATTTTATCATCTTCATGAGGTGTCTGTATATAGAATTATCTTATTTACTCATCATTTGCCTCTTCCACTAAGAGAGAGTTCCAAGAGAACATTATCCGTTTCTCTCAATATCTTTAATGTACAGACATGTGGCTGAAACATATCAAATTGTTTAACAGGTATTTATTGAGTTGGCATATGCATTTGTGAAAATTCTTAAATTATTTGGACTTGATGATTAACTAAATGTGATTGACAATGCAAATGAAACATGAAACATTCCTGGCTTTTTAATTTGGGTCAATGAGATAAAAAGTAGAGGGAAAGAGTGGGGTTTGGACAGAAAATGAAGGGCATGTAATGAAAACAGAAATACATAATGGAAAAAGATGAGACATGTAAGAAAATCTTGTGAAGAGTTTTATGAAATTTAAGAAGCAAACCGATCAGCACTATATTATGATTCAGTGATCGTACTATAACATAGCCATTCCATTTAATATGAAGAACCTGCTGGAAGAGCCATTTCCTTGTTATCTTTGGGATCAAGTTGAAGGCTGGGAAGACCTCAAGTATCCCAAATACTAGTGATCTAATGAAATAATCGTCGACCATGAATGCTCTGTGAGACCAGAGCAGTGCAGAATTTGGTGTTGGAGAGATACACCTCTACCTATAAGAACAAACACGTTTAAATTATCCTCATTGGTTTAACAAGGAATGATTCTGACTTGGGGATAGTGGTGTGATCCTTGTTCTTGCTCAGGGTGGGTAGATATTTTATCTGAAATTCTCATGCCCAGCATGTTTTGCTCTAAATGTTTTTCTTGCCTTTCTGAAAGGCCATGTTTATTTAAAGGAAAATCTAATCTGTCTGTGCCTGATGCTTTTCCTTTTAGCTCAGCCAAATGTTTCTTTCTTAAGAATTACGTGCCGATCAAGTGATGTCGTTGCTTGTCAGAAGTGAAAGTCACACTTACCCAGTGAAAATCTCCTGACCCCACCTGAAAGCATGAATTCAGTTTGAGATGCCTCTCCCCAGGGAGTCTGCCTTGGGTTATAAGCTTAAAAGAAGTGAAACAGCCTCACATGTGATTTTACTGGAGGCCATCTCTGAAAATGAGATAGAGCTAGTCAACCCTATAGCAGGTTTCTGTTGTATTCCCTAGTTCACCCTCTCTTTGGTAGTGGGTCCCTGTAAGTCTTCATGTTTCAACTTTTCTTCCTCAGTGAGTAACCACTGAGCTACTGACCTCCTGGGGGGTTGAGGAAGAGGAAACATTAGTGGAGTATTTGGATCAGGTTATGGGTGTTCCTTATCCCCTCCCCCCATCTTGAATCTACTCCCCCGCACATTAAGGAGAATCCTGTGCTGAAGATAACGAGGCTGCCTGGAGCCTGGTTTAAATGGAAACTAGGAATGTGGATTTCGAAGATTTTTTTTTTTTTTTGCTCTTGTTTGTTTTGGTTTTCTATCTTGACTTTTCACTGAGAATGATATCATGGAAGGGAAATGGCAACTAACTCCTTTTGTGACTGCCCCTGAATTTTGGCAGAAGTTTGAAGATGCTTATGCCCTGCCCTCCCTGTCAGAGAGGATTTCCAAGATGTGCCAGTGGTTGCTTGAGCAAAAGAGATGCAGTTCTTCTTCCAGTGGATTCTTCCTGTGACGTTCATCTCTGTGCAGTGGCCACCAGCTCAACTTCCCAATCTTTACTTGTTTCATTCTCCACCCCCCACAACATCAGAATGAATTCATACCATCATGCCCAATTTCTACTCTCTGTTCCTCCCATCTTACTACTTCTCCTTGTGGAAGATTGTCCATACCAAATGATCGGAAGGTAGTGCAGGCATAGATTAATAGTCCAGGGAGATGGTTTACAGATCGTTTTTCTTAGTGGCATTGTGAGTGCATCACATTTATTTATAGTTTGCAAATGCCTATTTTACATATAAATTAAAAAGAATGAATATTACCCCTTTAATAGCTTCACACTTTCCTTAGGCTCCTATATGCTTTGTTGAGTGGGAGAGAAAGGACTGAACTTTAGCTGGTGCTAGGAATGAGAACTGAACATAAGACTTTGGCTTCTGAGGGCATGTGTCATACACATGAACATTATTGGTCCTGGCTTCAAAGAAAGTGATGTATACCCAAGGAACTAATCCAGCCACTCTTTGGGATGATCCTGGATCTCCTGGCTACCAGGGCTCTGTTCTATTCACTATACCACAGGTATCCAGTTAGCAGCTATTATGGGCATGGAATTGTATTTGCCCAATAAAGATCAGCAAGTACCCCCAGAAGTAAACCACATTCTTATGAAGTCAACTCCTCTCAACTCTCCCATGCTCTAATTCCCTATTTCTGACTACATGTCTACAGTTAAATTTATGAGTCCTTCCAGCTGTTCTTCATATGTGTTTAAAAACAATTTCCCACCTCCTTCTGCTTTTAAGCATTCACACTATTGTCATGACACAGCCCTCTTCTGTGCTGTCCCCAGGAGATCTCCACCCTACTGAGAATTAAGGAAATATTGCCACCTCCACTCTTGCCTAGAAGGTGCTTCCCAAGTTTCCCTGATCCTCACTGTAAATTGCCCCACTTCCAACACAGCCAAGGATAGGCTGTTACCTTTGATAAGAGTTTACTGAATGTTGAAGTATAGACCTAAAGATGGATTATGCATGACAACTAAATTCCAAGGATCATGGAGCCCACAGGTTTAGGCCAATACATAGGATCCCCCTCCATGTGTCAGAAACAGCTGCATACAGTGCTAAGAGTTGTGCTCTGAGCACCTCTTCCTCTGAGTTCAGACTTAACTTCCAAGAGGCTAAAAGAAAAGAAGGAATTTTTGCTTTCCCTCTGGTTTAATGCCTGCTTCATCATCTCTCATTCCCTAATCTAAAATAAGTCTTATGTCAGGGTAATTGATAGGAAGAACAGAGCCTTTCAATCTAAGGAAGACTGCTACCATGTACAAGGGAATGATCTTACCAAATGGCCTCCAGAGAAGAGTTTAATCAAAATGTCATAGCTTCGGGGGTGCCAGGGTGGCTCAGTGGGTTAAGCCTTTGCCTTCGGCTCAGGTCATGATCTTAGAGTCCTGGGATCAAGCCCCAAATTGGGCTCTCTGCTCAGCAGGGAGCCTGCTTCCCCCTCTTTCTCTGCCTTCCTCTCTGCCTACTTGTGATCTCTCTCTCTGTCAAATAAATAATTTTTTTATTTAATTTCTTTTTAGTGTACAGAATTCATTGTTTATGCCCCACACCCAGTGCTCCATGCAATACGTGCCTTCCTTAATACCCACCACCAGGCTCCCCCAACCTCCCACCACCTGCCCCTTCAAAACTCTGAGATTGTTTTTCAGAGTCCCTAGTCTCTCATGGTTCATTTCCCCCTCCAATTTCCCTCAACTTCCTTCTCCTCTCCATCTCCCCATGTCCTCCATGTTATTTCTTATGCTCCACAAATAAGTGAAACCATATGATAATTGACTCTCTCTGCTTGACTTATTTCACTCAGCATAATCTCTTCCAGTCCCGTCCATGTTGATACAAAAGTTGGGTATTCATCCTTTCTTTTAAAAAATGTCATAGCTTCAAGTTGGTGTGTTCTGAGCTACATGCTCACAAATATAAAAGCATACCCATGCATTCATTCATTCATCCATCCATTCAATCATCAAAACAATATTCATTGAGCAACTAACACCTATACCCCATCACCATGGCTGGCACATAGGATCTGCCCTATAGGTATTGGTTTACTGAATGAATGGGTGAGTCTGGAAATTTCACTTAGGTAAGCTGGTGTTTTGTTAAGAGAACTCTCTTTAGAGTCAGATAACTTGAGTTCATACCATGATTTTATCTTCTTCTGAGTGACCTAACTGCTCTAAGCCACAATTACTTTTTTGGTAAAAATGATGGTGGTGATGGTGATGATCTTGATGATGATTATAAAATTAATGCCTTTCTTATAGGTTTGTTGTGAAACATTGAAGTTAGGATGAGATAGTATTAGGGTATTAGGGGCCACAGCATAATCATGAGATCTGGAATTAATCTTTTGATTTCCTCAAATCTTCTTCTCATGTGCCTGGGAAGTTGCAGATAGCCCATAACCCTCATCATGATGAGGTTTTTCCTCTGTTAAGCCCCTTGTCTCAGCGTTCCATGTACTATTCTGGATGTCTGTGTAGATAGCCCTCTCTGAATAGGGGCTCTCTTGGTTGGGACCCTGACACCTAAATGACTTTGCTTACATAAGGAACAGAATGCTTATAGTTTAGTTTCTGCCAAAGACCCATCTTGAATCCTCTCTCTTCCTGGAATTCCAATAGAGGGTATGCCTAGTCTCCAGTGTTGCCTGCCTCCATGACTACCAAACAAAACAAACCACTTTGATTACTGACATTTACCAAGCCTAGCCTCACCTGATAGTTGTTGCTTTTTACGAATAAAACTAAGGTCTACATCAGGGGTTTACCTTAACAATTACATGAGAAAAGGCACTTGAAAACATCTATCACAGTAATTATACTGAAAGGATTCAGTTAATTATAACTTTTATAATAATCATGTGTTGTCATCACCCACTTCCATTTTCCACCCATCCTCTTCCTTGCCTCTTTCTACCTTCCATTCAGTGACACAAAGTAGCTGCATCTGCATGGATTAATTGGTAGATGTAGTCCTCATTTCCTGCAATTCCAAAAGAGCAAAAGGTTACCATAACCACGGTCATGGTGATACTGGGCATAAAATTCATGCTTGTAGTATCCTCTGGGCTAATTTATCTTACCTTGTCTTATTTTTAATGTAAGACTCATTGAACTATAAGGGTCTCCCACTGCTCCAGGAAATGCTCGCCTATAAATTTAAATTTCTTCCTAGAATCTATCAGGTGTCAACATTTTAATATTTTATGTACTCCAACCATACCTTCAGGACACACAATTTGTTTACATAGCAAATGAGCTATTGGGAATTCCTTTCAGGAGAAGTTTTCATTCTTTGAATAATTCTAATGATGGCTGAGTTTCTGGAAAATCTTCTTGAGGTTTTGTATTATTCATGGAAGGAACCATGCCTCCCAATTTATTGAACACCTAGATTTATTCCAGGTAAACTCAGTGAGTTGTTGGTGTAAAAAATATGGCCACAATATGGCCTTTCGCAATCAAGCTAGATATTTTTTATACCAAGTAGGTTTACCTAGGTTTTAATAGTATAAAAATAGAGATCTAGCAGATGAACTTAAAATAAGAAAAAATTCCTGTTCTGTTTTTTTCTTCTGAAAAAAAGTACATTTGTGGATTGTGTTCGCATATATTTGGACCACAGGAAAATGGAGGGCTGAACCCCCTCCTCCTGTATTCTGAATGTCCTGACCACCCTGTATTTTTGGAGCAGCAAACTTTTATGTAGCCTTGTATCCTTCAAAGTACCTATCCCAGTGACTCTTATAATACTGGCACCAAGAGTTTGTTAATACATTAATCAATCAATAACTAATCATATAAGGGCCTTTCTTTCTTTATCAGGTTGAAAGAAATAAAAGGAAGCAAATGGAGACAAGAAAAGTGAAGGGGGGTGGAGAAAATATCAGGAGGTATTGAAGTGTCTATACTTTCTCTCAGACCTCTAGAAAGGAGTAAAACCAATAAAATCTTAATCATCAGATTATCATCATCTTTTTTGTTTGATAAATATTTAAATATCTAGCCTGTCAGTTGAGTTGGGAGTTTCTGTTCCTATTTTTAACCTGTTCCCTGCCTATCTGACTTTTATCTCATACTTAAGTTTCACAGAAATGCAGTAAGATGCTCTAATTATTTCGGTTTAGACTCCCTGCCAAGGATCCCCATCAGACTTCCCTCCATAGTGAGTTGAAGTGGACACAAAAGCAATCTCAAAGACTCCAGTTATACCTTTATTTGAAAGTGCTACCTGCCCTCCCTAAGGAAACCTCCACTCTTTTTCTGAGGCTATTTTGCCACTCAGAGCAAAGTAAAGCCATCTTCCAAAGTGAAAGCATGTCCAGACCCACATTTTAACCCAAAATGCTGCATGGAACCCTTCCCATTCTTTCTCTCTGCTATTTGCTGTTACTTCTGAGACTGTTGAGCAGGTGTATGTCATAACCATCACCTCAAGAAGATGTCATATTTGTAATGATTCTCAAACTTTTCAGTAATGGTTGCTCTTGAAAAATGACTCCATTATAAGTATTAGAGGTTTCAAAGGTCCCTCCCCTAATGAAATTAAAGCTAAGAGGAAGAGACTTTACATGGAAGTAACATTCTTATCCTTCGTATCCTGTAATGAAATCAAGAAGTTACAAGGAATTAGCTGGGGGGAAAAGACACGTCAAGAATCCAATGCCTTAAAAAAAAGAAAAAAATCCAATGCCTTAAAATTTATTCAGTTATTTCTTGCTATGAGTTACATTCAAATAATAGCTCATAATTTACATTTTCTATCATTATACCAATACTGGATTTCACAAAATATTTACACTTGTCACATGTGATGAACAAAATACTTTCAATGATATTTTCTATTCCATCCTGACCACTGAATCGACTTCCCAACTCATTAATGGATCATGATCCACAGCTGAAAAGCCCTATTTCAAAAAATAACACTCTGTGAATTTATATTTCAAAATAATTAAAAACTTCAATGATTAATCTCAGCATAGAGAAACCAAAAACAGCCAGTTGCACAGTTAAGCAAGATTGATAGAAATAAGAATGAGAGTGAATAAATGAATACTTCCAGCAAGACATGGGAAAGAACAAAAATAACTCCCAAAGTTCTCAAATGTGATCTACTTAGTTCTAGAACAAATAGCTCCTCATACTTCCCCAGAGAGCCTGAGGAGACAGCTGCATTATAACTCCAGTCAACAAGGATGTTGATTGTGATAACCCCAAGTCACCAAGACTTTAATTGATACTCCTCATAACATATTTAAAACAATTCAGCAAATTATTGAGCAACTCCTTTACTAAAAGCATTGCAGTTAAATAATGAACAGACTAATTTAGAATTATTTTCTAGAAAAATATTTATTCTCAATATTAAAAAAAAAAGGAATTTGGTGGTTTTAAAGCAACATTGCTGGTGTGAAAGTCTTCCAACTTGCAGGATTTGCCCACTCTATAAACCATCCCAGTAACAAAGTCCCCCAGCAGGCTAATCATTTAACAGTCTGAAAAGTGGACCTGTTAGGATCTGCTATTTTTATTATTTTTCATATCACTCCCCCCAACTGATAGAAACAAGTCTGCACTTCTGGTAGAGTGGCTAATGGTCAATCCTTATCTCCTAATTCTCCAAGTGACCCTCCCCTGACGTAGTTGGGTACTTCACAACTCAGCCTCACCATGTTCTCTCTGAACCACTCTCTCCCTCATCTCCACTCAAGCAGTGAAATCCCTGTTTAGCTATATCAGCGCATTGTGAAATGATAGGGTTTTTTTCTGACAACTCTGTCTTTTCTTGAACTCTTTGTATTCCCTTGCAGGACATGTTCTAACTTTCTCTTCTTTCTCCTAGGTTAGATGTTCTCCTGTATTTCAGCAACATACATCCCATCTTTGTTTTCCTACTCTAAATTAAAGAGTCTTATTAATTCTGCACAAAGAACCTAGAGAGGAGGAGGAGTGAAAAGAAAGATGGAGACAAGCTAAGATTTCCTTTTTGGTATGGGACTCTGGAGTTGTTTAAAATCTGTGGACCTCTTAAAAGTAATCTTCAGCTATCTAAAATATTTATTTGTGCAGAACAGTCCCCCCCCCCCACTGCAAATGGTGCCTTAATAGTACTTCTCTGTTTTATGTGAATAAAGTTCTTACACTGCTTTGCTGGTAGAATTTTAGAACATCCTGTGGAACATGTGATTTTTCCCACACCTTGATAGAATGCATCAGCCTAGGTGTGACTGAAGAGAAAGGATTTTACAGACTCTGAGCTCCAGAGTGCTTGGAGTCTTAATGCTTAAAGGGAATGTTGTGACTTTGAAAATGTGTATTTTCCCAACTCAAATCCCAGTAAGTTATTTTGTGAGTATTGACAGCTAATTCTAAAGCTCATATGAAAAGGCAAAAGATCCAAGAGCCACAATAATATTGAAAAAGAAGAACAAAGGAGAACTGACACTACACAAAGTCAAAACTTGCATAAGGTATAATAATTAAGGCAGTGTGATACTGGTTAAAGAATACACAAATGGATCACCGAAACAGATTAGAGAGCCCAGGAATAGACACCTAACAATACAGTCAACTGATCTTTGACAAAGGAGCAAAGGTTACTTGATAGGAAAGGAACAGTAATTTGATGGAAAAGAACAGTCTTTTCAAACACATGATACTGGAACAAGTGAACATCCACACACAAAAAGGAAGGAAGGAAGGAAGGAAGGAAGGAAGGAAGGAAGGAAGGAAGGAAGGAAGGAAGGAA